>PVKA01018992.1:0-42833 GCA_004027165.1 Ctenomys sociabilis | reverse complement strand
AAAGAAAGAAAGAAAGAAAGAAAGAAAGAAAGAAAGAAAGAAAGAAAGAAAGAAAGAAAGAGAAAGAAAGAAAGAAAGAAAGAAAGAAAGAAAGAAAGAAAGAAAGAAAGAAAGAAAGAAAGAAAGAAAGAAAGAAAGAGCACAGCATTTGGCAAGTCAGCAGTACACTGATCCAGGTTCTTCAGTGGGAAGGCTCCCCCTTGTGCCTCTCAAGATTCAGTGCCTTTGACTTGGGCTGTGTTAACATCCAAGTGAAACTGCAACTTGCACAGGCAGCAGAGGTGGGAGGGAGGGGGTGAGAAAGATTTCAATCCTGATTCTTCCTCTCTACCCTCTTCCCAAGCATTCCAGCTCTTTGCACCCTCTCCTTTTTCCCAATTCTGTCCTTCTCGCAGCACGAAGCCACACTCCAGGGTTTCTTGGCCTTTCATTTTCTCAACCATGTCGGAACCCAAGAGTTATACAGAAATCTCTGTAAATTTTAACCCTTTTACTAATATCTTTATGCTCTTACCTGTAGCCTTCTGGGCACAGATGGCCAGCAGAACTGTCCCCAACAGTGGCCAGCTGACTGTAGCAGGACAGTCTTTCATTGGGATAAATGGTGTTCAGCAAGCAGCTGCTCTGGTCCAGCCTCAAGGTGAGGGTGTGTCCATAATCACTTGGGGCCCGCAGTACTTACTGCAGGCCACCTCTTTCCACATGCAGTGGGATGGCTGATTCAGGCTGCTGCCCTGGCCCATTTTCAGTCCTGGTCACCTCACTAATGGTTTTGGTACATGAGAACCAGCCCCAAAGTTTGTATCACTGAAGAAAAGAGGCAGGCAGATCCAGACTTGCGGAGTACAATTTATTAGGGACATGTAGACAGAAGCAGGGTCCTGGATGGCAGGACCAGGCAGATCCCAAGTGGTCAAGGCAAAGGTAACTCCATTCAGGCCAGCAGATACCTGGCTCATCTCAAGTCAATGTTAGGGCCAGACCAGGCCACCAGGGTCTGGATAGAAAGTTCCACAGACCGATCTACTGGTCTTCACTTTTTATGGTAGGCTGGGAAACAATGCAGTGGCAACCAGCCACGGTTACCCAGAGGCAATCACAGTAGTTGTGACTAAAGTTGGCTGACACCCAAAGTTAAGGAAAGAAAAATTGATTTAGCTCACAGTTTGCAGAGGTTTAGTCTGTAATCAGCTGGCTGCAAGGAAGGGTGGCATGGTCAGGGGCAACGGTTCAAGGTGGCAGGAGACAGAAAAAGTAGCAAGAGCAAAAGGAGTGTAGGGGAGCAAAGCCTCTTTTCCTCCCTTATATTGTAAGCAGGCTCCAGTGAGTGTAGCGCTCACACCATCTCCGTGCCCTGCACAGGTTGAGGGCCCTGGCCCTCAACAACAACAAAGTGAGGCCCCTGGCCTCTGCTGAATCACTTAGCTAAGCTTCTGACAACATCCTAGAGAGTAAGAGCATGGGCTCTACACCCTGGGATGCAGAACTGCTGAGTGAGCTAACCGCTTAGCTAAGCTTCTAGGCTTCTCCAGTTGATGCAATGTATCAACCACTACAGCCACGGTCAGGTCAAGCTAAATCTGCACCCAGCTCTTTTGCTGGGGAACTGGCAGTGGCAAAACGTATCATACACTAGTGACCATCAAATGCTCGCAACTGAAAGCTTTGTTTTTTTCGTTTCTGTTTTTTTAAAGAGAATTAGACAAAATCAGTATCTAATATTCTCTTCCTCCTAATAAGCAATCCACTTTTATTCCTAAAGCAGAGGAAAGGGAGTTTCCAGGTAGACAGTGAGCAGACAGATGTGCTTCCTAACTCTCATGAACACTGGTCATCAGGACCAGACTAACTACCAAGCGGTGAGTGCTAGCTCACTGAGATGCACGGAACCATTTAAGTCCTTTAGATTCCGCTCATTTTGTGTAATTTTTCAACTGTAACCAGAAAGCCATCTTTATGCACAGCCCTACACCAGGGTGCTTCGACCCACCCTAGTTCTGCCCGTCTAAATATGCACAGACCCTCCCCCACACTACAAATTGTCCAGGATTAAAGGCACTGAATAAATATGAAAAAGGGGATGTCAAAAAAAATCTCCTACCATCTACAAAACTTATTCCTGAGTGATGGGGATATGCCAGAAATTGAGGAAATTGAGCAAAGATAGTTATATCCATCTCCCAAATGGCCTTGTAACCTTGTCTTTGTGATTGGGATGCATTCACTTCTAGTTTATCATCTTATTTAGGGGAAAGCTTTGCCAATCTACCTGCTATACTGCAGCTGACCTTTCTTCTGGGGCAATCTTTCCTCTGCCAGGAGCCTGGATCCTAATTCTGTCACCCTCTTCCAGCTTCTCCTGACCCTGCTAACCCCAAATATTTTTTGCCTTTTATCACTCAGAAAATGCCCTTCTTCCAAATTCCTTCTTGACTATCTCTACCCCCTGCTTACTCTCCTTCACAATAAAATGTTGGGGATGTCAACCTGCACATGGTTAGCACCCACCCTCAAGTCACTGGTTATTACATAGTTTTAAAGCATTCCTGATATAGCTCAGTCCACCGGGTCATCAAGCCCTAATCAGCAAGCCCTGCATAGTCCAGGCCCTTCCTGTGCCAGGCAATCTGCATGCCATCTCACTGCTCTTATGAACCTACAGAAAGACAGTACAGTGCAGCACTTAGCAGCAAGTCTGCCAGGGTTTAAATACACGGCTTAACACTCAGTAATTCCTGAAGTTACTGAAGCTCCATGTTTCAATTCTTACTGTAAAATATTTCCCTCTTAGCGATGGTGAATATTAACCAAGTGCATGTGTAACGCACCTAGATTAGTACCTGGTAATTACTTCTAAAATGTTGTCATTTACCTATTTTACAGTTAAGGACAATGCTATCACATGGTTAATATTAGTGCTGCGACCAAAACCCAGGTTTCTTAAACCTGAACTCCAAGCACTACCTTACTCTCCTGTTCATAATATAGCATCTTAAATGAAACTAAAAAGTGGTACTTTAAGCTAAAAAAATGACACAGAAGTACTTTATTACAGGACACCATGCAATAGAAGACATATTTACAGGTGCCTAACCGCACAATGTAGATGGCTCAGAAACAGCAGTACTAGTGATTCAACTACGGATCTTTATTTTTTATTTTATTTTATTTGTTTATTTATTTTTTCTTTCTTTTTGACACAGGGCCTCACTATGCAGTTCAGGCTGGCCTTAAACTCACTTTGTAGCTCAGGCTGGTCTCAAACTCACAACAATCCTCCTGCCTCAGCCTCCCGAGTGCTGGGATTACAGGTATGCACCACCACACCCAGCTTTCAACTACGGATCTTTACATAAAGCAAAGTGGGGTTTTCTTTGGCAGGAGGTACTAGGAATTGAACTCAAGACCTCACAGTTGCCAGGCAAGTGCTATACCACTGAGGTAAATCCCCTACCCCAAGTAAAATGGTTTTAAATCGTTCTTTTAAAATATAAGTTTATACTGATTAGAGTTGTTTCATTTTTTTAATAACTCTATTGAATCAAGTCACGTAGTTTTTAAAAACATTTAACATTTAAAGTGGTATCATGTACCCAAAATAATAATTTCCCTCATTTACAATAAATTTGTACCTATGATCAGTCACATTGACATGTACACAGGAACTAGGCCTAAACCAAATTAAAGATTTAAAAAAATAAAATACTTTCGATTAGCAATCTGAAAAGTCAGAACCCAATAAATAGAATTCTCTCAAAGTAAGGCATTATACACTCAGTAATTTCTATAATTTAGTATGCTAAAAATAAAATAAACAGGACAAGGGGACCAGATGTACACAGAAGCAATTTCATGATTTTCTTCATTTTGATTCTATTGCTTTCTTATTTTCAGGAGTAAAGTCCTTGACTTCAAAAGTAACAAAATACTTCAGAAGGGCATTTACATCTTCCAGTTTTAAATGGTATTCCTGTGCTATTTTCTCAGCAGTCCACATCGTTGGATTAAGTTTATGATTACTGAGAAGTGTCAAGACCTCTACAATGGAAACTCTGCCCTTGGGAATGTTTTTGATATCCACGCCAAGCTGATGGCCCTTTGGCAATCTCAGTTCCTTCGGTTCTTGCTGTGTTTTGGCACCTTTGACCTAATATTAAAAAAAAAAAGAAGAAGAAGAAAAGGCTTTTAGGATAAGACTTCGAGATTTTAAATTTTTGAACATTTTTTATCTGCACACATTGGCAGTACACAGCAACTACATGTACCGTGAAGAGCTGGGACATGTATGTAACATACCTTAATTCTTTTTGCCTCCTCTTCCCTCCTTTCCCTCCCTTTCCCACATACAAAAAAGCTATCTTCCCTCATCTCTTTTATACATTCTTTACTCTGTTCTTTAGATTATACTCTGTGTTTCTTTTTTCATATTTCTCAAGTCAAATCTACACTTTTATCCACACTATGATAATCCTTTTTTAGTTAACCTATAAATTCTGAATCAATTACACACAAAATCTAAATAGGGCTTTCCCTTCTGTTACCACTTAAATTGAACATGCTGGAAATTTTGGCCAGATTAGGGCTTTAGGTGATGACGCACAATCCTCTTGGTCTTCCTGTGTCCTTAAGGACTAATGTCCAACATATTTGACAGAGCTTTGAACAACAATAAATAAAGAAGTCAAAAAGTCAGAGAATAAATCATTTGCAGGAACAGGACTGCTCATGTCTAAAGACATCACAAATCATTAAAAAACAACCTCTGGGGGCCAGAGAGATAGCTCAGTAGAATAAGTGCTTGTCTGGCAAGTGCAAAGGCCTGAGTTCAATTCCTGGTTCCGCCAAAAAAAAACCCTCTGAACTGCCCAAAAGAAAAACAGGGCAAAGAACTCATGCAATTCACTTTTTCACTAGCACTCTCCCTATGGAGTCATTTTAGACTTTCTAATGCTTTCTGTGAAATTCTGATACCATTGTTTGTGTTTTTATGCATTATATCTGTGCTTCATATATTAAAAATTAACTTTTTACTCACAAAGAGCCAATTTTCTTTTTCCCCTTTTCTAATCATTTATGCATTCTGATACAAGGTCTTGCTACGCAGCTTGGACTTGTAGATCCTCCTGCCTCAGCCTCCCCAGCAGTGGGCTTACAGGTGTGCACCACCACACCTGGTTTCAGTGGCTGGCACAGTGTGCCCAGGGTTCCAGGGCTGACACAGCATGTGGTACTAGGGATTGAACCCGGGTCCTTGTGCTTGCCAGGTAGGCACTTAGATGGCTGAGCTATCTCTCAGCCAAAAGAGCCAATTAAATTGCATTATTTAGTAAGAAGTGTCAGGAACAATACCAGAAATATTGCTTAGTATTATATTGCTCAATATTAGCTTAATAACAATGCAGGGCCAGGAAGTTCAAGAGCAGGTCCTGAGTTCAATCCCTGGTACCAAAAGAAAAAAAAAAAAAAAACAATGCAAAGAACATGGATATGAGTCCCTGTACTTTTTACGTGACCACTTGATGATAACCAAGCCATGCCAATCACCAATCTTCTTCTGCTTTCTTTACTTTTTTGTGGTACTGGGGACTGAAGTCAGCACCTCATGCACACAAGGCAAGAACTCCATCACAGAGCCACATTCCCAGCCTCTAATCTTCTTTTGTTCAATGAAAATCATATTAATAACTATGTGCAAATAAGTTACTGCCTATCTGTAGCCAGTGCCAAGAACTTCGAGATACAGAAAAATCTGGAACCTTTTTTAGCACTTCTTTTTCCTTTAATCAATTTCCTCTCCCTACCCAGAACCACTTCTGCGCAAACTTCAATTCATCCTTTAATATCACTTCCTCAGAAAGCACCTACCATTCGGGCCTTTGTGATACATTCTAACACCACTTATAATTATTTGTGCACAGCTGTTCATGTTTAGTGGCTATCTTACACATCACAAGCTCTTTCCAGAATGAAGAAATAGCCTGGGTGGGGGACTGGCCAGATAGCTCAGCAGACTAAAGTGCCTGCTTAGGCAGGGTTTGATCCCCGGGTGTGCTGAGATAGCCAATGAGACAGGGTGTGGTAGAACACACCTGTAGTCCCAGTACTTGGGAGGCTGGAAAACAGGAGGATCACTAAGAGTCTGATCTATGTAGTGAGACCCTGGTACTAAATACATTAAAAAAATAATATAAAATATAGGGGCTGGGGAGATGGCTCAGTGGAATAAACGCTTCCCTGGCAAGGGCCTGAGTTCAATCCTTGGTTCTGCAAAAAAAAAAAAAAAAAAAAAAAAAAAAAAAAAAAAAAAAAAAAAAAAAAAAAAAAAAAAAAAAAAAAAAAAAAAAAAAAAAAAAAAAAAAAAATAATAATAATAATAATAATAATGTTTGCATCCCACAAAATCAACATTAACAGGGTCCTTGAGATAAAAAACATATTTCAGTTCACAGAAAATTAAAAAAAAAAAAAAAAAACAGTACTAAAGGTTTACCTTACTAAATCCTACAAATTCTAAAATATAAATAACCCACATAGATGGGGCTGGGACACTAGCTCAGTAGAATAAACACTTGCTAGCAAGCACATGGTCCTGAGTTCAATCCCAGTTCTGCAAAATAATAATAATAATCCACATAGGGGTATTCAGTCAGTCCTTCCACAGATCTAACTTTAGAACTGTGGTAAATGGCCAACAACCACTGCTGGGGTTTTGCCTCAACCACTTTGTTGAAAATTTTGCGGAAGCACCGGACTTTGGCCACAACTACACCGACACTTTTACACTTGCAGAGAATGCCCTTTTATTACTTACGATATTTCCCTTAATCATTTTTCCAGAGCCCTAAAATAAATTATTTACTTAATTGAAAACACATTACCACCAGGGATGATACAGGATCTCTGGAATCAACATATACATCTTTCAGCAATGACAGCAGCTTTTCATTCTTCTTAACAATTTCTCCTTTAACTTCTGGATGGCCTAAGGAAGGAAACAAAAAAAAAAATAAATAAATAAAAATATTAAAAAATAAAAATTTCCTCTGCGATCCTACACACTTAACATAAAGTGGCCGCTTTTAAGTAAGCAATCACTTGGGCAGCTCGGAAAGGCCAGCTAGCTATCCTGCTGCGAAAACCCTGGAGGAAACTCGGGCCGCACCCGAGGGCCGCTGACTCGGATCGCCGTTTCCAACTTCTCCTCAAGCTCGAAGGACAGGCCGAAGTCGCCCTCCGAGTCGCGGCGCCAACCCAGCCCCAGGTCCCCGTGCCCCGCGCCGGGCTCACCGCTCATCTGCTCCCGCAGGGCGCTCCAGGTGGACGGGTGCCTCGGGGCCGCGGACGGCTTCACCTTGCTGATTTCCCGCTCTGCTCGGTTCTCCAGGTTGAAATTCCTGAGCGCCCGCACCACCGAAGCCCCCATGCTCTCTAGGACATGATGCATCCAGGCTCCAGACGCACGTGGGTGACCTCTGGGTGCACCGGCGCGGCTGAGGTCAAACCCGCGGAGCTCCCGGGAACTGCAGCGAAATGCGCGCTTGTCGCCCCCTGGCGGCCAGGAGGCTGCACAGCGCGTCCCTGCCCGTCATTACCGAGGCATGCTTCCTTCCGGGGCGGAGCATACTCTCCCAGTGGGGGTGGACTGCGCTCAAGGGGCGGGCGCGGGGCCTCGTGCTGCCCAACCAGCAGTCGCGCGTGATTCTGGGGCGTGACCAAGTCGGGCCCCGCCCCGCTGGTCGGGATCGACCCGGGCTGAGGTTCAGGATACTAGGAAGCTGAGGTCGCTGTTGTAAGGACGAGGTGTTCTCGGGTGGAGGGCGGCTGGTGGGGCATTGCCGACGATCAAACGGGCTTTTAAAGTTCCTCTTTCCAGTTCTGGTGAAAGGAAAGCAAGGAAAGGTTGTTCCTTCATAAGTATTTGTTCTCAGCCGCTTTTATTTCTTTGACCCTGTTTTCCTGACCCCGTGCCTGATGCATTTCTCAGCAACCGTTTCGTTTTTTCCCTTTTTTAATACTTTAAATTTCCAACTCATTTTAAAAACGAATGGTATTCATTTCAGTTATGCTTCCCTTCCACATTTCCTTATTTCTATTACTGACTTGATTTACTTTTGGACAAAGTTAAGCACCGAGGCACCCTTTTCACTTTACCCTGTTGTTTGTCTTCCGTCCTTGGTCTTTTTTTTTTTTAATTTGTAAACTTGAAAAAGTAAAGCCTACAGGAAGTGGGTGCACGTGGAGGAAAGCCCAGCTTACCTGTTCTCACCCCTTCCCCCTGTCCTCCTCCTTTTCTCTCCATTTCTAATTATTTCCTTCATGCTTATGCTTCTTCAGAAATACTGGGATGGATACAGAAGAAACCCACCAGAATTGATGTTCTCATCAAATCTGCTTCTGGTGCGTTCAGCTCTTAGTAAAATAAAAATAACCCTGGTGATTCTTAACCGATTTACAGTAAGAAAAAAAATTAATACAAATATGTAATTGAATAAATTTTTGAAATCAAAGGAAGGAATGGCTTTAGTAAGAAACTTGACGTTTCTTTTAAGTGCTCTGAGTAGTGGAGGCACAGCTTTGCACAACTGATTATCACGACGTTTTTATAAAGTTTAGTATTTGAAAATTCTGAGTGTTCTCTGACAAGCTAATTTGGAAGTTATCCTGAAGGTGGCAGGCTTCTCCAAGATTTGCTGCTTCTAGACAAATATTTTCTAATCTGGGTTTTAGCCAGTTTTTATGGATGCCAAGAAAGTTTCTTTTACTTATGTCTTTTATGTACTTTTAACAGTTATGGTAGCAATTCACTCACTGCTTGTTAAAATATTTTAAAATTTTCATAGATATTCCCCCAAACTTCAGGCTGCATTATATATATATGTATGTATGTTATGAGTACGGAGAGAGGTGATTACAAATTGAAGGAGTTCTTTGACTACCCGTATTTAGTGAGGAGCTTGGGCTCCTTTAAGAACCATCTTGAGGCCAGGGAAATAGCTCTGTGGAATAAGCGCTTCCCTGGCAAGCGCGAGGGCCTGTGTTCAATCCCTGGTTCTGCCAAAAAAAAAAGTCATCTCAGTATGAGCCAGCTGCCTTGCCTGGCACAGGCTTGGTGCTCCTCTGACCCTCAAGGAGCAAGAAAGAAGGCGGAGGAGTATCACCAGGGCACGGGTAGTTTCACCCTCTGAGAATCATCATGGAAATAAAGCCTGAACCTGAACCATAAATGCATAATTCTAGTTCTTCTTGTCAAAACATGTAAGTTAACAGGAAGTCTGTACTTAAGAACCCCTTGGACTTAAGTGAAACAGTTGAACTACAAAGGTTCAGTCAGATTAATTTGTGCAAAGTTAGCTTCTGGCTAGAAGGGTGTTTGGGCAGAGACAAACTGTCCAAGGCCTGGTCTTCAGCTCAGGGCCCTACTTGTCTTTCTGCTCTTTGGACATTTATTTGGTACCTACTTTGCATTAGCACTGTGTAATATGCTGTGTACAATTGGAAACAAAACATAAAAACCCCTGTTCTTTCTTGATAAATTTGTATTCTGTGTTTGCAAGACCGTGGGTTCCTTTTATTAATATCTTAAGATATTCACTCCACTTAGACAAAAGCTTAATTGTTTGTTTTGAGTCGAGGTCTCACTGTGTAGCCCAGGCTGGCCTCTGACTCAGCAGTCTTCCTGCTGGGATTACAGGTGTTTGCCACAATGCCCTGCCTAGCTCGAATGTCCTTTGTGCTGCTTTCCATTTTCTAGACAAGCAGAAGAATGCTTGAAAAGGAACTATGCTGAAACTCTGAAGGTGAGTGAAAGAGGTAGAATAACTGAGTGGCTGAAAATAAAGTAAGACTCATTCTTTAAGGATTTTATAAAGATATAGATATTCTAAATCTAGTCTTTAATTGCTGATTAGCATGCTCTGGTAGTATTGGATTCACTGAGGTTGGAATATGGATGAGAATCACCTGCTTAAACTCTGACCGTTGCCTCCCCTTCCCTCCCTCCCTCCCTTCCTCCCTCCCTCCCTCCCTCTCTCCTCCCTCCTTCCCTCCCTCCACAGCATCACATCTTTGGAGACTATAGATGCAAAACCTAGGGCACAGCTGACCTGAAGGAGCCCAGACTCCAGAAGTTCACTGAACAAAACCAAAATCACTAGGGGCAGCATAGCAGATTATGGAGGAATGACAACAGCCCGCGGAGTTGTTGGTGTTCCGAGAGAGGCTCTGAGCAGAACTTCAGTGCAGGAACCAGGGAATTTTAAAGAGTCCAATTCATGTAATTGACAAGGTTCCCAAGCTTGGCTCTTTTCATAGCAATGTTTGTGAAACCTAGAAAAGGCTGGGGCAGAATACAGGTGGCCTTATGCAAATCGAGTACTCAAAATGAAAAAAAAAAAAAATTAGATGTCATAAAATTACCAACCAGCATTTATGCCCAGAAGTCTTCTTTGTAGTTACTTTTTTTTTTGACAGAACCGAGGATTGAACTCAGGCCCTTGCGCTTGCGAGGGAAGCACTTATTCCACTGACCCGTCTCCCAGCTCCTATAGTTACTTCTGTCATTGTGTTAGTTTCCCATTGCTGCTAACAAGTTACCATAAAAGACTGAAAAATCTATTATCTCCAAGTTCTAGAGGGCAGAAATCTACCAGAGATCTGAAGACGATAAAATCAAGAGGGCAGCAGATGTGTCTTCCTCCCAGAAGCTCCAGGGGACAATCTCTTTCCTTTTCTGTTTCCAGAAGCTTCCGGCACATCTTGGTAGCCAGTTGTATCATTTCATTGGCTTGCATTCTGTATGCTTTTTTGCCTTCCATTTTCCTTTTTAATACTGATTACATTGTGCCTGCGTGGATAATCCAGGATGACATCTTCGTCTCAGTGTACTTAAATGTACAGAGTACTCTTTGCCAGGTAAGAGAACATGCACAGGTTAGGGGATTAGGAGATGAACATCATGGGGAAGGCACTGTTCTAACAGGTGTCACTTGGAAATATCCACATCCCCCAGTATCCTTGACCAAATTAGTGCAAAGATAAACTAGAGGAGAGAATGTCTAGATGCTTCATTGAGCCCCATACAGTTTATGTTATAGAAAAACTATGTGATCATTAAAAGAATAAAACTGTCTTACTTTACAATTAGTCCTGAATTCTTAGTACCCAGATTTCTCAGTTCCTCTGGAGAGTTTGTATCTGTCAATCAGCAAGCATATGAAACTCCCTGCGTATAAAACATCATTAATAATTATGACATCTTTTTTTTTGTGTGGAAGTGGGGATTGAACTCAGGCCCTTGTGCTTTCCAATTAAGCACTTATTCCACTGAGCCATCTCCCTGGCCTTAATTATGGTATCTTAGAGACTCCAGAAGTCTATCATTCCTCTTTTACTCATCTATCTATTATTTCCCTCACAGATTCCCCACCTTTCATTTTTCTTTGCATAAGTTTTTCCTCCTCTTCTGTCCTTGTGTCCACTTGTAGAATGTGAGTACTCCTGGAGAAGGCATCCATTTGTGAGACAGTCTTATCAGTTCCCTGGACCAGAAGAAGACAGCTACATAAAAAGGAGAGAGGAAAAAGTAGAGGCCACAGCTACTGGAAAAAATGCTTGATGAGCATAAAACACCAGATAGACCCACACAGGAATGCTAGGGAATGCTGGTTTTGAGACTTCCTGGCTATGTGGTTTCACAGTAATTTCTTAGGAGACAAGTGTAGCCCTAGGGATCTCAGCGGTAGGAAGGGACTTGAATCTGACTAATGTTGCTGGATTTTTTTATCCATTCCAGAATTAAATTCCCTGGTAGAAGTACTAATTGATGTGGCTTGGGTCATGGGCACCTGCTCTGGCACAGATGGAGAGTTAGCCATCTACCAGAATTTTGTGGAGGTGAAGATGGTAGAGATAGAGGTGGTGCACAGTGAGAACATTCCTGCCAACTCCTGAAATTAACAGCAACCGCTCGGCCCTGTGATCTAGTCCGTATGCTGAACACTTATTTTTAGACCTCTTTCTGGCTTTATTAACCTAGCTTTTAGATTCAACAGTATTGTGTAAGTGATCTGATTTCAGTTCTGGGCAATGCTTTGCAGCCCATCTTATCCCACTGAAAACAGATCTGCTACCCTGAACGTCTTGTACCGGTTACTTAGCTGAAGCAGTCCTGTGATGAACAAGCCAGACAAAAACAGACCCAGGAGGGACAGCGGTGTCTTTGCTACCAATATTTAGGGATAGGTGTAGCACTAAAATCCAGTGCCCTTTCCTACTCTGGTAGTTGTTTTCGGTATAGAATTTGAGAGCTAATCAACAAAGAGTAGTCAGAATTAGTGCCAGGATATTAGCACATGCAAAAGATTTGGGAAGTATGTAGCTTTTTATATGCATAGGTTATGTTTGGACACATTAAAGGTTAGAAAATAGAATGTTAATAGCGATGGTCTTCGGGAATTGTATAATAAAGATATTTAGTAGTTTTAGACTTCAAGGCCTTTACACATTGCATTTTCTATACATGAGAGCCCAAAAGAAAAGACGAGCAGGAAGAGGATGTGAAATCTATGCCAGGACTTTAGAGGCAAGGTGTACTTTGTTTTGTGTAGGAGCCATTATGTGGTCTGACCCAGGTCATCCTTTACTCCATGGAGCTCTACTATGGCATGGCTCTTCTAGGTCCACAGCAGCAGGCTATCACCCTGGGAAGGAAGTCTGTATTTTGAACAAAGAAATAACTTAGTTAGGCTCTGCTTATCCCATTTTCAATGTAGATCTTTGCACTATGCCCCACCCCTTGCACACCTTACCATGTTCTTCATTTGGAACCAAGGAGTGGCAGCTGAGACCCCTCCCACCCAGGACCGCCCTATTGGCATTTCCTCCCTCCTACTGAAGGAAAGGAGAATCATCTTAGCAGAAAGTAGTGGAAAAAATAGCTACAATTTACCTTGCTGTGTGGCTGTGTCAGAGAAATTACTGAAAGGGGAAATATCCAAATATGTGTTTGTATAACAGAGTGGAACACTGATTCCTTTATTCATGAGAGAACACATTAACACTGCTTTAGATAAGCATTTTGTATGAGCACTCTGACTTGTATGACTTCTTTCCATTTGTCTGCACTTGATTCTTAAGTACATTACAGGGCCTGCAGGACTAGCACAGTCTCTTGTCTCTGCATAAGTATAGGACTTTACATGGAAAATTGGAAAGAGTAATGCTTAATGTTGCTAATAATAAAATGCAAGTTATAATTTTTGTTTATTTTTAAAATCAATTGAAGTCTAATGAAAGTTACTGATTTACTCCTCAATTTTTGCTGCATATAATCCCTTAAGCCTTTTAGGTAAATCCTCAGTATTAAAGGAAATATGATTTTAATCTAGATTATCATGAGGTAATTAGCTTTGATACACAGTTTGTTGATAAAAATCACAGAACCATAAAACTAGAAGAAACTCAAGCAGATGCTGTCCAGGATAAATAATTCCTGGATTTATTGTAAATGCTACTATTTACTAAAACTTAAGCCTAAGCGAATATGTATTATAAAATGAGTTAGCTAACTGTTAAATAATATCGTGAGACAGAACTATAGATCTCTTTTCTAAGCTAATGCTTTGCACAGCTAGCTCTTTGACACTGCAGGAGCTTTCGAGGGCTGCTATCACCAAGTACCACAAACTGGGTGGCTTAGACAAAGGGGAGATAGGAGATCAAAGTGTCAGTGAGGCTGCTTCCTCTCAGGGCTTGAGGAAGAGCCTGCTACCTGCCTGACTTAAGTCAGTTTGCTTAGTTAGGCTTTCACCTTGCTCTAACAAAGCACCATGGCCTGGGGGTTTATAAACTGTGAAATTCAGTTTTTCAGTTGCGGAGAGTGAAAGGGTGAGATCTGGGGCCAGCACCAGCATGCTCCAACTCTGGTGAGGGCCCTCTTTCCATGCGCAGACTGCCAGCGTATTCTGTCCTCACATGATGATGAGGGAGAGAGCTCTCCATCATTCTTTTTATAAGGGCACAATCTGCTCATGCAGACTCCACCCTCATAATTTCATTACCTCTCAAAGACTCCACATTCCCAGGCTCTCATGGAGGTTATAATTCCAACGTGATTGGGCAGGAACACAATCAGCACATGATAGTACCTCTTACTTAGTTTTTGGCATTTGCCAGCAATCTTTGGTGTCCCTTCCGTGGCTTGCAGGTCACCTGACCTCTGCCTTTGTCCTCACCCAGCATTCTCCTTCCTGTGCACATGCCTTAGTCAGTGCAGCTCTCACCCAGGTCTCCTACTTGAAGAATACCAGTCATTGATTCAAGACCCTAACTCGACTCTGGTGTGACCTCATGTGAACTAACTAAATAACTAATGAATAGGGTCTGACTGACTCTATTTCCAAATATGTTTACATTCCAAGGTCCTAACTTGCAAGTTAGATTTGAATATGTGAAGTTCTGAGGGGATAGAATTCAACCCATTATACAATGTTACAGGTGGATTTTTTTTTTTTTAACCTCTAAATTATTTCTTTGTTCATATCAGGTCCTTTTCCCTCTCTTCCTTAACTGGGAAACATAGCCTGTTTCTGCTCCTTACCTGTAGCAGAGAACACAAACCCCTTTTTTAGCTAATTGTCTTAACCTCCACCAAGGCAGGAAAAATGACTAAGTGATTTGATACACATGCAGTAGGCCCCAGTCTTCTGTGTGAGATTCCAATATGGCTGCCATCCTGTATGCAGACCTGGAGGAGCCTGATCGTGCTTTCCAGAGAGGGCAGGCCTTGAACAGCCCAGCTGTCAGCCAAGAGGCGACTGGGCAATTTCCTTTCACAATGCACCCCTTTCCTGCACAATTACAGAGGGTGAATTAGCCACCTGTTGCTGGGACAAAATACCCAACACAAGGGAAGAGAAGTTTGCTTTGGTGTATAGTTTCAGAAGTCTCAGTTCTTACATGGTTGGCCAGTATTACAGCAGAAATGTCTTGGAGAGGCAGGACAGGAGAAAGCCACTCACCTGATGGTGGCCAGGAAGCAGAAATGAAAGGGTGCAGTGGGGATATGAGTACATCCTTGTGGGTTGTCCTCAGGTGCCTCTCCTCGGGGGTTGGGGGAGGGATTTTAGATCTAATCTTAAGAGGAGATAGACATTAGGCAGGTAGGACAAGGACCTGAGTGAAGTCAGATTAACCCAGGAAGTTGATATGCAAGGGATAAGGGCTTGAGGAAGTCTGTCCCATGACATCAGTGACTTGGCAGAAGAGGCAAGTCTGCAGCTTCCATGTTTTGGTCCTTGCACCACCAGGGAACCAGATTTAAGCATGTTAAGCATTCACTGCTCCTTTCAATGAGCCAGAAGAAATCAGTACTACAATTATCTTAGCTGTCTTGAGGAATGGATACAAAAAAAGATGTGGTATTTTATACAATGTAATATTACTCAACTATAAAAAAGATAAGGCTTTTATAGGTAAGTGGATGCAACTAGAGACTGTACTCATAAGTGAAATAAGTCAGACCCCTATGTGTAAACACTGTATTGTCTTTTTCTAAGTCCCTATAGAATATGAACAATAAAAATTAATATTTTTAAAAAATAGGAATAAACAATTACATATTTTTACACAGAAATTTAGAAATTAACCATATACAACATAGTAGCAGGACAATCCTATGACATTTCTTTTTTCTTCTCTTGTTTTTATTACCCTTTTTTTTTGTTTGTTTGTTTTTTGTTTTGCGGAACCAGGGATTCAACTCAGGCCCTTGTGCTTGCCAGGGAAGTGCTTATTCCACTGAGCCATATCCCTGGCCCCTTACTCTTTTTTTTTTTGTTTTAAAGAAACATTTACTTGAGAGACAGCATGGCAGTAATTGACATGACATGATGTATTTTCTTCTTAGTGAGGGCCTGAAAGAGTAAATAAAATCCAAAAGGTACAATAAGTATTGTGAAAGGAGAAGAAACTGCTGAAAAGGAAAGGACAACTGGGATGAGGGAAAAGAGGAAAGAAAGAAGGAAAAAAAAAAAAATATATATATATATAGTTCATATGTCACACTCCCAACCACCAAAATTTCCCACCTAAAACTGCGTATAAGTCCCCGAGTCTCCTGACCTTTGCAACTCCTTGATCCTGAAAATCAAAAAAGACAGTGGGGAGTTGGAGGCTAATACAAGACCTCAAACTTATTAATGGAGCAATGATTCCCATATAACCTATGGGTCCCAAGCTCTCTTTTCGGCTGGCCCAGGTCCCTGGGAGGCCCAGAGGGTTCAGAGTGTGAGATCTAAAGGATACTTTCTTCCTTTGCATCCTCTACACTCAGATTCCCAGTGCCTGTTTGCATTTGAGGATCCCTCAGGCCAAATGACCCAACTTACTTGGGCTGTCCTCTCAAAGAGATTCTGAGTCATCCCTCGCCTCTTCGAGCAGACTTCATCAGGATCTATCCGACTTCTTACACTCCAAGACTAATGTTCTAAGATATGTAGGTCTCTTACTCCAACTGGGGGAGATTCCCATGAGGAAACCCAGGCCCTCCACGGTTTCCTAGCATACAGGTGGTACAGGTCTCTGAGTAAGATCTAGTTATGCCAGGCCTCTGTACAGTAGTTGGGCCTCACAATATATGAGGACTGTAGGGCTTTGAGTAAAAACCCATCTTATGCTTTCCTTTCCCCAAGATCTTGAAACAGTTAAGATGGTTCTCTGATCTCTATGAGCTACAAATCCCTATGAGGGGGTAGCTTGTGCACTCTATCAAATGATCAAAGAAACACAAGTACAAACATCCCACATTCTGGCGTGGGAACCTGAAGGAAAATGGGCCTTCAGAACATTAAATAATGGTTTCTTCAGGGCCCTACCTCTGAACCTTCCTATAGAAAGAGCCTTTAAACTATATGTGATAGAGAAAAGAGAGGTAGCTCTGGGGGTATTGACCCCAACCAAAAGGCCATTCCAACATCCTGTTGACTATGTAAGCAAGAAGCTAGCTTTAGTGGCTAAAGGCTGGCTGGCCTATCTTTGGGCAGTTGATTCTGTTGCCCTGCTGGTTCTGAAGGCTACCAAGTTCACGTTGGGTATTGGCCTGACTGTGTACTCATCATATCTGAGGATCACTGTCCGTTGTTGTTGTTGTTGTTGTTGTTATTGTTATTATTGGCAGAACTGGGGATTGAACTCAGGCCTTTGCACTTGCCAGGGAAGCGCTTATTCCACTGAGCCATCTCCCTGGCCCCAACTGTCCTTTAAAGGAAGTCTTTGGTCTTGGACAGCCGACTGTTGAGGCATCAGGCTATGCTGCTGGAAGACATATCCTCCAAATAAGAACCTTCCTTCTACTAAACCTCACTGTCTATCCCAGAAGAGCAAGGAGGATTAACCCATGATTATAGCCAGGAAGTGTTAGAAACCCGTGTCACCAGAGGGGACTTGAGAGTCCACCCATTAGAGAATCCAGACCAGACACTCTTCGAAGACATAAATTCCTTCACAGAACAAGGGGCTCAAAGGGCAGGATATGCGGTGGGGTCCTAACCAAAGTCCTAAGACATTCACCCCTGTCCCCAAGAACAAGTGCCTCAGCTAACAGAATTAGTTGTTCACACCTGGGCTCTGGAACTAAGAATGGAAAACAGTCTAACCTACACCCAGACTTTAGTTGTGCCTCTCTATTCCTTATGCCTATGCTGCCATCTGGAAAGAATGAAATTTCCCCATGGCTATGGCCACCCCCACCAGAAGACCACCAAGAAATTGACCACCTGCTAGGTGTGGTCAGCCTCCCTTGGGCGACAGCAGCAATCTACTGTAAAGTACACCCAAGGGAGCTGATAATGTAGTGGAGGGTAATATGGAGGCTGACCGCACACTCGAGGGGCAGCAAGAAAGCCCCCACTGGAGGCTGCTTTCAATGTCTTATCTGGGAAGACTCTCTGGAAAAGTCTTAAGTGCCAGTGCTCTCACACAGAAACTGAGGAGGCACTTGCCAGTGGGCCTAGTACCAAACTAAAGAAGGAAAGCTCCTTCTCCCAGTGGCTAGCCAGTGGGAGGTCCTGAAGTCCCTCCACCAGTCCCTCCATCCGGGAAAGGAGATGTCTCAGTTATTCTTTTCTCGTTAAATGAGCAAATTCCTGACACTCAAAATTAGGGGAAAAAAGGTTTATTTGGCCCACAGTTTGTGGAGCTTTCAGTTCATCTCAGCTGGCTCCAAGGCAGAGAGGCACCTGGCAGAGAGCAACCTTTCATGGCTGCACAGAGCAGAGAGCAAGAGCAAAGGAAGGGCAGAAGCTCAGGCAGCTAGCTGGCCACTCTCCCTTCCTTACACTGTAATACAAATTACCTGACCCAAGGCACGGGCAGCACCCACACCCACAATAATCACAAACTGAAGCCGCCTCAGGACTGTCTGAGACTAGGATTGGGGGGAGAGAACACAAACCCATCAGGAGAGAACCCATCAAGTGGCAAGTGAACTATTACTAGGTTGGGTACTAAGACAACTAGATCAAATTGCTGGGTCGTGAGAGTTGAGCCAGAAAAACAACCCCCTCTCCCAAAGAAGGCTCCACCTCAGATCCCATGAAAGGAGACCTCTCCTAGGGAAGATTGGCAGAAAGATTTCCACCCACCTGCCTAGAGTGAAAAGGATTCAGGTCCTCCTGATCATGACAGACATTCATCTGCAGCTTAGTGGTCCAAACCATAATAAAGGCCACCATCCCTTGATCTGGCCTCCTTAGGTTCTCCAAAGTGACAATGGCCCATCCTTCTGGGCTGCAGTTACTCAGATATTCTGCTCAGTCCTGGGTATACAATCCCACCTACACTGTGCTTGAAGATTCCAGGGCCAATGGGATTTTAAGAATTTGTCTTTGCAAATTGAATCTAGACACTGGGCTTACCTGAACGTTCCTCTTATGCATCAGCCTATTTAGAAAATAAGGAAGTTCCCTCAGCTTTTGGGGCTCAGTCTGTTGAGATCTAGTTTGGTAACCATCCCCCCTCCTTTTTTCTTACCACTTATTTACTAGAGTCAGAGGTAACTGTCCAAGTGAAACACATCACTTCTCTGTCTCCCTTTTAATGAGCCCTCCAGTAAAACACAGGCTCAGCACAGAGAGGACAAGCTGAAGGACCTTACTTAGTGAAATCTTTACTCCCCTCCACTTCTTCCCTCAACCCATTGTGAGAGGGAGCCCCTATGATAATTCTCTGCACCCTCTTGAGACGTGATTCCTGGATCTGCCATTCTCACCTGAAGCTGTGATCAATGGACCAAGAAGGAAGTCACATTGAATGAACCAAAAGGAGATGAACTGTTTGCCAGATACTTCTGTGAACCTTACAGTCACTCTACAAAAGACAGCATCCCCTCCTCTAAAAGATAAATGAAGACTGATGGGGATGCTCTGCGTCTGATTCACTCCTTGTTCTGGTATCTGATTTTCCTCTGGTATCTCTTAACCTGCCAGCTTCCTGAAGGGTGGAGTCATTTTCACTGACAAGTAGATTATAAAATAGATTTCCTCCCTTTAGTTAGCCTCATCCTGAGAACAGATTTCTCCAAAGCTCGTCTTGGGGTTTCATGCATCTCTCTTATCCTTTCCTGCAATTTACCTTGGACCTCTTCTCTGATCTGCAGTGGTACCCTATCCCCATTAGCTCTGCCACACCAATAGACACTTTCATATTTCTCATATGTGAAGTATGGCTCCCAGGCACCTTCCAGTGGACCTCATGCGCCCAGACATTATTCTTTCATTGTTGCTTTTAGTGTAAACTCACTAATCCAATCTACCAGCACTGCTCTATCTGGGGTAGAATACTCTTACCACACTGTCAGATCCACCACCTTCTTATTCAGCCTAATCGTACATTAGCAAAGCTCTGCTGGCCATGCCTCTTCCCCTACTTCTGTGTCCCTCTGTGTGGTTCCCATCTCTGCCTCCACCTGGCCCCTGATGAAGGCATCCATCATGCACACAGTCAGTTACAATTCTCAAAGACTGCGCCTGGGGACCAGGACCTCCGTACACAGCTCACCTGTCAGCTTGACAGCATCACACCTTCTGCCACCCCTGTCACAGGACCTCTGCTTATATACAACAGCAACCTTGACTCCCACAAACCTGTGTGTAGATGGCTCCTCCCAAATACCCACACACTCTCCAAGGTCTTTTGTGTAACTTCACCCTCACCATCTACAGACAGAGTGAGCACATAAACAAATATGAACCTCCTTTAGGCCTACCCAGTCACCAAACTCAAACAGACAACTCCCACTAAGGAATCACAGAAAGCTGCCCAACCAAAGCTGGTGCTGGGTAAATTTTCCCCAAAAGAAAAACTACTTATGCTCAGTTGGCACATACAAGGACAAGGTTACTCCCTATGTCTAGATAAAGGAAAGGTAAGTCTTGCTTATAAATAAAACAGACACAGTCAAAATAGCAGCTGGCTCCCCTTCTGGCCTTCACAGGGGCAGCCTGGACCCAGCCACTCCATACGCAGATCCCACTTCACTCATTAGTCATCAAAGGATGACAGGTCCCTATGATGTCTTAAACAGTGGCAGCAAACCTTTGGCATGCAGGCTGCGGCAGGCTGTTAACATTGAACACTCCAAAATGTTTGCTACAGCTCCTTAAGCCACTCCACTGCATTGTCCTCCAATACCTATTTTCACTTGATCACATGACATGAATAGAGACTAAAGGTGTCTTCTTGCTCTGTGGCACCTCAGCATACTCTGCTAATAACTAAACAGCTTCAGGTACTTTAGGATATCTGTCTCCCCAAGCTTCTTGGAAGCTCAGAGCTGATTCCAGTTCTAGTCAAGGTGATAAGAATCCAAAACCAAAAAAGGGCAATTGGATTTGTCCCCTTGCTGCTAGTATTGGGGATAACAGAGTGGCCAGGTAGAGGGTTAGCAGGTCTCCCCACATTTACCTATTTCAGCCAACTCTCTTTTGATCTTGCTGAAAGTTGACAACAGATGGCATGGAGCCTAACAGCCCTCCCAAACCAAACGTTCACTAGCAGCCATGGCTCTACAGACCCAGCAGGGACTATGTCAGTTCCTAGAGAAGTAGTGTTGTTTTTTTGCCAATCAGTCTTGAGCAGTGAGAGACACAGCATGACAGGTAGTTGACCGTGCCTCTACAATATACCAGGAATTATCTGAGTCACGGAGATACTGGTCAGATACCTGGAATGAGGTGTCACATTTACATCCTTCCATTGCTTGTAGCCTTATTGTGTGGATTTTGCATAACAGTTCTAGTCATATTTGTTTCTTCCCATTTGACAGCCCTGAAGCTGCAGACGATGGTATAGACAGACCTGACCAGCACTCCTTTAGCTTTCTACTCAGGACCTTTCGATAGACCTTGCACTGGTGGACCTTCATTGCCACCTGGAGGAAGCAGTCAGAATGACAGATGACCCCATCTCCCTAATGACAGTTAAGGGAGCCACTGTCAAGGGATGACTGAGATCAGGAGACAGCCGACATTTAGGGCAAGGACCTAAAAAAACTGAGCTAAGCCCTGGGGGAATTGACACGCATGAGACAAAGGCTTAATAAATCTGATCTCTCAATGTTAGAGACCTAGTAATGGTTGCAACTGCATAATTTCATGTCTACATGCCAGGTCACCAAAATTGCCTGCCAGCTTTTAAAAATGGCACCTACCAATGACACACTGCCTCCTTTCATGGGCTCACCAAAATTTCCCACCAAGATCTGCATACAGACTTCTAGACTCAAGCACCTGCCTGGCATCTTCCCTTAAAGCTTCTCCCAGTTAGACAGTTTTTCTTTTTTATTCTAGTAAACTTTATTTAGTTTGTTCCCCACTGCTGTGCCCATAGGCTTCATTTTTCATTATCTTTAGGACAGGAGCCCAGAAGGAGAAGAAAATTGATAACAGGCCCAGAGAGAGTTCAGACTTTTTGCAAACACTAGAGTTTCGAGTCCTGAGCCCCACCTGAGCCAGTCATGCTACACTGAGATCAGGGGAGAAAGGGTGTTTTTCAGGGTCTTTCTTCCCATTAGTGACATCTGACCAAGGTGAGTATATTTCAGGTTGGGCTTCCTTTCAACTATTAATGAGATCTTACACTGGAACCTGGAAGTTGAACAGGCAGATTCAGGTGAAACTATACCAGATGCTATTCAGTCTTAATTCTGAGCTCTGTGCTGCAATTCACTTTTGCATTACAGCTCTTGCATGAGGTTTCTTGTACCCTTCATCAGCTGTTAGGGAATGCAACATGATGTTGTTTTCCTGTGGCTCTTTCTTCTTTTATGCAACCATGACATAGGCAACTCGGTGTCATGTTCAGTCTGTTGGCATCTTCCATTTCTCTTCTCCTGTACTGCATTGCTGGAAACCAGTCATTGCCATCTCAGTAGCCCTGCTCTCTGTCGTTCAGCCAAATACCCTTCTGTTCATTGTTTCCTTTCCTCATCAGGCACACTGCAAAATTCCAGACCTCCACAGGTAGCTTCTCCTGCCTGTTTCTCCTCATTCCGTGTGCCATTATTTGCTAGGTACTTTCTACAAGTATGCTTTAGACCCCTACTTAACTCTCAGCTCTAGACACTCATCTGTCCTTGACATTCTGTGTAGCTGTCAGGCCAGCCTTCTGAGTCTTTAAGCTGGAGAAGATGATGAGGACTTGTTCACTCTGCCTTGGACTTATATACTGAGTCCTTTCCTCCAGAGAGAAATGGATGATGGAGAAACCAGGTCTGTACTCTGTAGAATGAAGGTATCTGGTGCCCAGCACTTGCGGCTCAGATGACAAAAGGGCAGGTAAAACCACCAAAACACTTTCACAAATGGCCACTTGCCACATAATTGTTACTCCCATATCCTGCAAGATGACATCAGCTGTTGCCCATAGTTATTAATGGAAATTATAGCAATCCCTGGCACCAAGTCTCCTCCTTCTTTGAAGTTTTTGGCAATGCTGTGATAGAAAACTATGACTCCATTTCTCTCTCTTTAACTTTACTGGACACCAGAAATTTATCTTCGTGAGAAGGTTGTGTGTGTGTGTGTGTGTGTGTGTGTGTGTGTGTGTGAATAAAAGTTAATCTCTATTCCCATCAGCCTCATCTTTCTTCAATAATGTAGAAATGAGAGAGCAGAAGGAAATTTGTATTATGTTCATAAAGCCCATTTATATATTCTTCATTAAATTAGCCTTGCAATTGAAATCCACCACCATACAGTACTGTGGCTCTTGTTCTATCATCCATCTCTCCTAAAGAGAATGTTTCTAGGCAGTTACCTTCATACTCCTTGGAGAGCATCAAAGTAGTCCTGGTCTATGATGCTAACTTCCAGTCTGATACACTTGCCTTTTAAGCAAGAGGCAGAATCTCTCCATAGTCTCTTTTATTGTTTGTGTCTGTGTCCCCAAAGCCTCATGCTCTCTCAAGTGGGCCTTTGTGGAGTGGCACATCTACAGGACCAGAAGCGTAAAAATTCCCAATGGCTATCTGTCTACAGGAAGCAGCTAAAGCTGGAAATTGGTCACACATGTGGGGACAAGGAAAGCCAGGCACAAGAACAGAACTCCTGAAGCTAGCCACTAAGCAAGCTGCTTTAGTCCAGAGAACACAAAGCCCTGAAATAATCCAAACAATGTGTTGCTAGGCTAAAAGGATGTCACATGACACCAACCTGCCAAATGTATAAACAAACCTGCTATGGTCGTTGAGCAGTTTCTTTCCTCTCATCTGGAGAGGAGCTTCCACCTGACCTCAGCTCTTTGTCTCTTCTCTGTATTTTTCCATCCTCTCAAAGTCCATTTGCTGGGAACTTTCAATGCCACACTGACTATGGCAGAGCCCACGCCATCTGCTGGCAATGCAAGGAGGCTGCAGAACAGGAGAAATCAGTGAAGCACCAGTCAAGGTCAGAGGACAGAGCGTTCACCAGAGTTGCCAGTGCAAATCTTCGCTGGAAGGCTGAAGACCTACAGACTGATGTTTCAAGGTGACAGAAGCGAAGGACACATCTGTGCAGGAGAACTGAAGCTCTTCAAAATAGGCAGTTTGGGGCCGGGGAGATGGCACAGTGGAATAAGCACTTTCCTGGCAAGTGCAACAGCCTGAGTTCAATCCCCAGTTCTGCAAAAAAAAAAAAAAAAAAAAAAAACCCAAAAAACAAAGGCAGTTTGTTCTTCTTCCCCTTTGACATTCCATCCAGCCTACTGGTCCATGCCACTCACATCTGGTTAGGTCTTCATCTCTCAGTTTGCTGGCTCACATGTGAGTCATGCACAGACATACCAGAACTATGTTTCACTAATACCCAAGCATGTGATCCACTGACCTTGGCTTAATGGTCACACAGCCTAAGCACTTTCAGCGTCTCCCTGCAGATTTCACTTGCCTTCAATCTCTACTTACAATCATTATCAACAAATTTTATTTGTTTATACAGAGACTCACTGCGCAGTTTGGACTCATAGTGATCCTCTTGTCTCAGCCTCCCTGGTGCTGGCATGCCAGGCATATGGTGTGCACTACCAGGGATCAAACTTTGGACCTTGTGCTCACCAGGCAGGTGCGTATGCTGCCACTATCTCCCCAGCCCCAATCTTACTCCATAGTCTTTTTTCCCAACAGCATTTAAATGTGATCACGTTTCCCCAGGTTTAAAAACAAATAAATTCAAGTATTTTTTTCTACTGCTTTATGCCCTGTATTGCTTTTGTCAAACTTTTATTTCTTGAAAGAATTGTCTGCTTTCCACTTCTGTATGTTCCATATACTCCTCACTCCATGGCAAACAGGCTTTTATCATGCACTACTGCAATCCAATAAACACTTTAATTCTTGGTATCTTGGTGACTCGGCAGTATTTGATGTGATTGCTCTAGCCTTTAGTTTTGAAATTTCCTTTTCCCAAATACCTCTCTGGGCTGTCACTTTTTGTGGCTTCTCTTCTGTTTTCCTCTTACATATGGATTTCCCACTGCCTTGCTCTTATGGTTTATGTGTACTTGTCCCTCTAAGGTCTCATGCAGTCAGTCATAGGGCAGACTTCTAGAGTTAGTGATCAACTCCTGATCCACTGGGATTAGGGATTTTAGGTGTGAGTACTTCCCCCAGCCTGAGGCAGAGAGCCTGAATGCAATTTAAGAGAGAAAGACTTCCTCTCTGTAGTCATTGCTACTATTACTCTTTTTGCTTTTTGCCACTGCCATGGAAGGTTGCTCTCTGCCATGTGCTACTCTGCCTTGGAGCCAGCTAAATATGGACTGAAACCTCCAGTAGCTGTGAGCTAAATAAATTCTTCCTTCCTTCATTTTGGGTGTTGGGTATTTGTCCCAGCAATGAGAGAAGAATAACTGAGACACCTGCCCAGGGATTTAACTCTCCTCTCTGGACACCCAGGATAATCTCATTCTGTTGTGGGTTTCAGCTTTCTTATCTTGATGATTTCAAAAGGTGCCACTCCAGGTCCTTTAATGTCAAGCCCTGAGACACTTCCTCATAAATGCCCTATAAGATCTTCAGGTATAATATTCTGAACCTAAACTCATCCTCTTCCCCTACAAACCTGCTCTTTCTACTGTGTTTCCCAGCTCAGGGATGGCCATGCCTATCTCTCCAGATACCCAAGGGAGAAATCTGCATAGCAACCTCAGTGTTCACCTTCTTTTTACCCCCACATCACTCATGGTCAATGACTCTGATATCTTCCGTGGATTACAACCTCCACACTGACTTTCTTCTTTGGCTTCCACACTGATTCTGCAGTGATCCTTTACAAATAGGTCAATTTGCTTGTCATTTCAATTAACAACCAAACAAATGAACCAAGCTTGCCAACTTCCATAGTGCATCGCCTTTTGTACCTTTATCTTCATTCAATCAGTTTCCTCTTTCTCTGGCCCACTGGGACTTGCCCTCTGCTGTTCCTTGTGCTGGAACATTCTTCTGCCCATTAACACTTGAAATGAATGGAGAGGCCTGTGCTGCTGGCTTTCCTTGACAGGAACTCAGTGATCCTCGTTATCAGAGGAGCTCAGGTCCTCACTGTCACTGAGGATGGCTGTGGTATTTTTGGGGGGAGCTCTGATTTTTACTTTGAGTGTCATTTCCTGGGTCCAGCTCATACCCTCCGCCTACTAGCACAGACCCTTCACCCAACTGACACAGACTTTCTAGCTTCCACCACTGACCCTTGGGCCTTCCGAGTATCTGTGAATAGGCTTGCATGAGACATTGCTGTGACTTTAGGCCTTCAGTTGGACTCATGGGGAACATTTTTATGGGCTTTAGGTCTTCAGCTAGACTCATTAAAGACATTATTATGGAATCCAGGCCCTCAGCTATATTATTTGATCTTTAGTGTATAGACAGATTTCCTGCACTCTTTGTATACAATTTTTTGGGTGACTAATAAAATAATCTTATAATTAAGTGTCCTGTATTGTATTGTTTCTCCTTGCAAGACCTCAAACTACAATAGAGATGAAGAGGTAGTTTTGAGAGTGGCTTGAATCAGATTATCGTTAAGCTTTCCCTTTACATAGATATAGCTCAACAACTAAGGCTCTCATCATACAAACGAAACCTGGCACTGTCCCCTCCACCACTGATGTAGACAGATGTCCATGTCCCAATCCTTGCGATCTGTCAGTACTCTACTTACATGGCAAAGGGGAATTAAGATTATAGATAGAATTCAGGTTGCTAATCATCTGACTATAAAACAGATTGTCTTGAATTACCTAAAAGAGCCCAATATAATCAGAAGGATCCTTAAAAATGGGAGAGAAACAAAAGCAAAGATATGGCAACCTCAGAAGGATTTGGTCCCATTTTTGGCTTTGCAAATGGAGGAAGGGCTCATGAACAAAAAATGGAAGAGCCCATGAGCAAAAGAACGTGGAGAACCTCAGGACATTAGCAAAGTGACAGAGAAAGGTGCTCTTTTTCAGCCTCCACAAAGAGGGCTTATCCTCTGGTGTCTGAGTGTTATCCCAGTGAAACCCATTTAGGAATTGTAACCTACACAGCTGTATTGTAAGAAATTCGTGTTGTTTTAAGTTTTTACATTTGTAGTACTTTGTTCTGCCAGCAATCAGAAAATAGTGTACATTACACATTGCCAAAGACCCTCTGAAGTTTTTAAGTAGCTACTTCAACTCCTTATCTGGTGGGCTCTGAGGCATTGACCCTATAACTTTAGCTATGATTTTTCCTTTGGACCTTCAGTTTTAGTGGTTGCTTTGAATGCTGCTTGCATTTGAAATCTGATTTCCAAAATATACTGTTGTTTTTCTACCTCCACATCACTGCCCACTTACCAGACACCCAGATAAGTTATCCCATGTCTTACCTCTTGTGAGGGGCATGAGGACTTTACCAGTATTAGCTTTAAAACCATTCCTTTTCTATCCATGCCTGCAGCCCTCATTGTATCCACATTCCTGACAGTTAAAATCATAGACCATTACAATGACCCTTCCTAAGGCCCATTAGGAAGTTCTTCCCTCCTATGAGGGCTGGCAAGGTAGCTCAATGGTCTAAAGCCCCTGCTGAGGCTGTGAGGGCCAAGCATCCCGTCGCGGAAGAAGACCCCAAGAGTCAGGCTCTCATGCAACATGCAAAGGGTATTTTTATTTTCCAGGCATGTGTGGGGCACACGGAACATGCAGGAGCAGTGGGCCCCGATGAACACTTGGGCTAGGATTATAAAGGCAAAAACTGCAAAGCAAGCATAGTTACAGAAGCAGATGGCATTGGTTAGTTTTAAATTGACCTTCACAATAATTGGTTGGCGCAGGAATTGGGAAGGATTCTGAGAACTGTTTGTTTCAGTTGAGTGTTATCTTTAAGGCTTTTCCATCCTGGGAGGCAAATAACTTTTTATCTTAGGACAGCTGCAGGTGCAGTATCTCAAGGATATTTGGTTGACCTTCTAAGATGGAGCCTATGTGACTCAGGCCTCACACTGAGTCTACGTGACTCGGACCTCACAAGGCAAAGTGCAGGGACCACAGTTCGATCCCTGGCACCACATGTTGTGCCAACCCTATCCGGAGTTAGCCAGCCACAGATAAATAAATAAATAAATAAATAAATAAATAAATAAATAAATGTCACCTACTGATGAAAATAAAACACCTTGCATTTGCATTCATGGCTTACCATAATGCTGCCCACCCTCCTTTTCTGATGCTATTTCTCATTATTTCTCAAGCTTATAAATTCGATTATAATGATATATATGACTACTTTGCAATTTCATGCCTTTTTATTTCCATTCAATTTTTATCCATCCATCTTCTAACAAATACATTTTGAGTGCTTACAGCTATTTATTTATTTATTTGGTACAGGGTCTCACTACGCAGCTTGGATTCTTTCTGTTTCCAGCGCACAAGCCCTCTACACGCTTCCTCATCTGACTCTATGGTGACCATCATGAGCCAATCGTGTAATTTCTTATACACTTGTACATTTTGTGTTATATCTATTTCTCTAGTCTGATGTCTAGAAAACCTTGACTTATGTACTGAGTTTAAGCTCAAATACTGCAGTAATTTACTCATTATTTAGGTGAATTGCTGAACCTCTATTCATGAATAAAAAAATAGGATATATAGATATAACAGAATTATATTGAGTGAGAATTAATGCTCTGTAATCTGAAAAGAATTATGTATATATCTTCCCAAATTTACTTTTGAAGAGAATCCAAACATACCACTTTGACATAAAGGTAATTTAGTACTGAACATAATTCAGAGCAGCAAACAGAGTACTTTGCCTTCTTCCTATCTGTATAAAAGCTAGACATACATTTCCTTTTGTGAAGGGGATGCTGCATCCATAACAGGATGAAAAAAACCCTTGTTGCTGGAGACAGAAGGTCAGCAGTGAGATTGGTCTGCAAAAACAAACCTTACTAAAATAACCCTACTTTCCCTTCATATATCCTGTATATTTAGCTCCCCACAATCCACTGCCCTTTCCTTTGTCTTGTTTTTATAAAAAGGATATATTAAAGTTTTGTGTCTAACCATTTTATTGATTTTTTTTCTAGGAAGGCCTTTGCACACATCAAAATTATAATGTTAACATCAAATGAAATCTGCATGGCTTTTTTCCTAATAATATCTTTTTTGTCAACATACATGCCCCTACGAAATAAATAAATATATGCAAATAAGAGAGGACAATTTAATTTTTTCTCAAGAGAACATTGTGTGCACATAATATTAACATTTTCATGTGGTTCTTTATTCTATACTGTCTTATTAAATTGTAAGGTTGTGAAGACTGATGTATTACTCAAGATTTTTATGTAGGAAATGATCAAATTTAAATTAATCAAGTTTAATCAGAAAGTGTCCGAAGCACCCAGAGCTCCTCAAGGAGCTCAGCTAGAGGAACCAGGTGCCCCTCTGTCACCCTACACCTTTGGCCCAGGCCACTGAGGGGTGACAGCCATGCAGGAGGACCATGAGTAGGATGCGAACCACAGACACGCTAGAATTACTGGAGGGAAAAATCTAAAATATGAGCCAACAGGAGGTTAAGTTAGGCAAATCAGTGTTGTGCTTAGGGACAATGACACATGAAATAGGAATGAGTGGGACCATCCCCCTTTTAAAAAATACAATTTTATCTTGCTTTATTTTGGTCTTTGTTTTTACCTTACTTTCTTTTCCTTTTCATCTTTCTCATTTTTTCTTTTTCTCCTTCTTTTTCTTGTTCTAATCCCATCCCCCAAAACCAGAGACCAAATTCATATAATCCCTCCAGAACTTCTTCATTCTTTTTTTTTCTACCCCCTTCTTTAGTTATCCTATCCTTGTGTGACCATCTTTTGTCCTCCAGTCTTGCTTCTATTTCCTTTCCGGTTATCTTCACATTATACACCATCCTCCCTAAATTTCCACACCACAGGATAAGTCCACTCAAGCAAGGAGAAACACTTCATATAAGCTCCCAGTTTATGATTGGTTCTCTTAAGTAATGTTGCTCCTATGGTCTAAAGTATAAAATCAGTAGTTAACACATTTTTTCAATTTCTAAATTGTGCTTGATGGTATCATTATTACTAATACTAGAAGCTAGGATGTCATATGTATTATAATCAGTTGTTTTCCCTTGTGTAACAAAATTGGGAAGCTCTGGGGTAATAACCTCATCATAGCCTATACTCAAAGAGTGGAGACTACACCAAACAGAAAATAACATCCCAGTCTCAATTAATTGGGAATGTAGGACTTCTTTTTTTTTTTTCTTGCAGAACCAAAGGTTGAACTCAGACCCTTGTGCTTACAAGGGACGCACTTATTCCACTGAGCCATCTCCCCAGCCAGAACTGGGATTGAACTCAGGACCTTGCACTTGCCAGGGAAAACTTATTCTACTGAGCCATCTCCCTGGCCCCCAGGAATGTAGGGATCTTGAGAAAGACACAAACCAAGAATCTCCTACATATAGAAAATAACCCTGGGGGCTGGAATTAGTGGAATAAGTGCTTTCCTGGCAAGCGCAAGGGCATGAGTTCAATCCCTAGTTCTGGAAAAGAGAGGGAGAGAGAGAGAGAGAGAGAGAGAGAGAGAGAGAGAGAGAGAGAGAGAGAGAGAGAGAGAGAGAGAGAGAGAAACAAAAAGAAAATAGGGGTGGGGAGAGTGATATAGCTCCCTACTACTAAAAAGAAAACTACAAAAAGAAAATAGTAGTAGGGAAAGTGATATAGCTCCCTACTACTAAAACTCACAAGGATCAGCATAGAACATGAAATAAAGCTCTGTGAAATAGAAAATGATAAGATGAAAGACCAAAATTCAATCTCAAACCTCATGCCCATGCAGAACTAGTCCAGGAGACAATGACATAGTTTAATGGGAAATTACACACTTGAAATTTCCGAAATGATAGCAACCAGAGAAAAGAGACATGAGGCTACTAGGGAAATCAGATCAGAAATAATCTCTCTGGCATAAAAAGAACTGACAGCCATAATGAAAGAATTACTCAGCATATCTAAAACATAGACAAGCATAGATTAAAACATAGAGAAGCACAGGAAAATGATGAAAACCTTGAATGAACAATATAGTGAAAAATTAGAATGCATGAAACAGATTCAAAGAGATATTGAGGAATTTGAAAATTCCATTAAAGCTGGCAAAACCATTTGAATGAAACTGAAGATAGACTGTCATACCTTGAAGACAGCTTTGTAGTTAGTGATCACAAAAGAAAAGTTCTCTTGAAAATAACAAGGAACCAGGAAATAATTCAATTGCTGCAAGATGATTCAAAGAAAAACAATATAAGACTATTAAGAGTCAAAACCAATGACATAAGAAATCTATTTCCAGAAGAGCTGAAAATTTCCCAAGCATGTTAAATACAGGGAATAGAGGCATATAGAATTCCAGTTAACCATAATCAAAATAATTCTACACCTAGATATATAATAAAATCTCAAAATTAATCACATGGACAGACTATTAAAAGCTATTAGACAAAAAGAAGTAGATAGCCTATAAAGACAAGCCCATCAGAACGATGGCAGACTTAACACAAACCATCAAGTCAAGAAGAGACTGAAGTATTTCATGCCCTGAAAGAAAATAATTTCTAACCGAGATTTCTATAACCTGCAAAACTACTATACAAAATTAATGGAGAAATGAAGTAACTCATAGCAAAACAAAGAACAGCTGAAGAAATCATGAGTAAGAAAGGAACCCTACAAAGAGTAGTATGAAAAGATAGTCTAGAAAGAGAAAAAAAATGATCATAATTCCAAGAACAGCAGTGGAAGAAACCATCAGGCAGGGCAAGCAATCACACAGAAGGTAAAAGTAGGAAATCAGCAACAGGATAATGAAATGACAAAGATAAGCCAATCCATATCAGTTATAACCATCAATGTAAATGGCCTCCATTCACTATGAAAAGAAACAGACTGGATAGAAAAACCACGCTCCATGCAACAAGAGCCTAGAAAACATCAGGGTAGCTATTTTGTAGGCAGACCGTATGAACTTCATACCAAAAATGATTAAATGAGATAAAGAAAGTCACTACATATTTGTTAGGGGAAAACTTCAAGAGGAAGAGATAACAATCATAAATATATATGCAACAAATACAGGAGCATCCAAGAAAATAAGGCAATATAGGCGCTGGGGAGATAATTCAGCTGTTTAAGCGCCTGCCTTGCAAGTGCAAGGACCTGGGTTTGATCCCCAATACTGCAGGCCATGCTGGCCCTGGAACCCAAGTATGTCATGCTGGCCACTAAAACCAGGCATAGTGGTGCACACCTGTAATCCCAGTGCTGGTATAGCTGAGCCAGGGGGATCACAACACATCTGAGCTGTATAGCAAGACCCTGTACCAAATAAACAAATAAAACAAAAAAATTTAAAAATTTAAATAAATAAGGCAATATAAATGGATATGAAAAATCAAATAAACAATGACACAATTGTGACAGAGGATCTTAACACACCATTGTCACAAACAAATAGATCAACTAGATGAAAAGTCAGCAAAGAAATAATAGAACTGAACCAAACTTGTGAAGAAATGGACGTAGTAGACCTTTAGAGAGTGCTCCAGCCAACAGCATCAGAATAGTCTTCTCAGCTACAAATGGGATGATCTATAAAATAGACCATATAATAGCCCACAGAACATGCTTAAGTAAGTGCAAAGTAATTGAAATTATCCCATGCATATTATTTGGCCATAGTGCAATAAAACTGGAAATTAGTGACAAACCACATGAACTCCATGAACACATGGAAATTAAATAACACTCTCCTGAACCATCAATTGGTTACAGATTAAATTAAAAAGGAAATTAAACAATATTTACAATCAAATAAAACTGGGCAGGTGAGATGGCTCAGTGGAATAAGCACTTTCCTGGCAAGCACAAGGGCCTGAGTTCAATCCCCTGTTCCAAAAAAAAATTATACTATTCTATACACACACACACACACACACACACACACACACACAGTGGGATGCAATGAAAGCTGTCTTAAGAGAGAAATTTATAGTGGTAAATTCTGACATCAGGTAAACGGAACAAGCCTAAATATACAATCTTATGCTATACCTCAAGCTCCTACAAAAATAAGAGTAAGTCAAGCCCAAAGAAGGAAAGAAATTATAAAGATCAGAGCAGAAAATAATGCAAGACAACAATAGAAAGAATTAATGAATGCAAGAGTTGGTTCTTCTAAGGGATAAATAAAATTGATGCATCCCTATCCAACCTTATCAAAAAAAGGAATTCAAATTCATGCAATAAGGAATGAAAAGGGTGGAATCATTACAGATCCTGTAGAATTTCAGAAGATGATCAATAACTACTTCAAAAATCTTTACTCTCATAGGATGGAAATCCCAAAAGAAAGGGACAGGTTCCTGGATACACACAAACTATCAAATCTGAACCAAAAAGATATAAATAATGATAGATTATATAATCTAGTGTCAGTGAATGAAATTGAAAATGCAATAAAAACCTAGCAAAAAAAAATTGGTCCCTCAGACAAAAAACTTCTATCTAGAATGTAAAAAGAATTTTAAAAAATTAGGACCCCAAAATTCAAAGACCCAATCCAAAAATGGACATCTGAGGTGAATATAACACTTCTTAGATGAAGAAATACAAATGGCAAATAAATAAATGAAGAAATGTTCAACGTCATTGGTAACTCAATAAATGTAAATTATAACAACACTGAGATTCCATTTCACCCCAGAAAGAATGACTATCACGAAGAAATCAACTAATAACAAATGCTGGTGGGCCTGGGGGTAGAGGAACCTTTTTCCACTGTTGGTTGGAGTGTATACAGGTATAACCACTATGGAAATGTAGGATTTGAGGTTCTACTAGATCCAGCTAATCCCTTTCTGGGTATCTTCCCCCCAAAATTAAACATCATACCACAGCCATATATGTGCACCCATGTTTATGGGTGTTTAGCAGCACAATTTGTAATATGTAAATCTTGGAAACTACTGAAATACCCATGAACTGAAGAATACATAAAAAGGTGTGGTCTCTTTATACAGTGGAATACTACTCAGCTGTAAAGAAAGATACCCTGAGGCTTTAACAAGTAAATAGATGCAAACAGCAACCATACTCATAAGTGAAATAAATCAGATTCGTATGTGTAAACATCATATTGTCTCCCTAGTACAAGAATCTGAAAGAACAAATAAGATCCAAGATTGTAAAAGGGAAATAAACTGCTCAAAGAGAATTCACATCTGGGACAGGGGAAAGGAGCAAAGAAGGAAGGGAAAATTTTAAAATATATCTGTATATACACAAGATAGGTAAGATCATTGTAGTAGCAATTTCTATTAGTTCATTAGTGCTTTTATTGTTTGATCTCTTTTTTATGCCTATATCTTATAATCTGAGCAACTACTTTGACAATAACTATGTAATATGAGAAGCATTTCCTTTCATCCTCTTCTGAAAAAAAAAAAAAAAAAAACAAGTGACCAAATTGCTGCACTGAATAACAAATTATGCAAAGTGTAGAGATGGGAATAGATTTAGGATTATTGAGGAAGCTCGTACTGAACTCTCTTGCCTTCCTTTCCACTGCTGTTTCCTCCCTACTTCTCTCAGAATGACAGCTTTGTTTCAGGATGGTTCTTCCTGGAGAAAAATTTCACGACTTACGATCTACAAAGGTTTCTATTTATTTATTTATTTATTTATTGGTGGAACTAGGGATTGAACTCAGGTCCTTGCGCTTGCCAGGCAAGCACTTATTCTACTGAGCTATCTCTCTGGCCCCTAAAAAGCTTTCTTTTTATGAGTTTTGACTTCACTATGGTGTGAAAGTGATATTAACCCAATTTAAATGATACTGGTCAATTTCTAGGGCTTGTGATATACATGCATACTTTTGAAATCCTGGGCACCAATAGAGAGCTACAACACCTGATGAGTCATTGGACCACAGCAGTGTGCAAGTGCTATTTACAGTGAGCTATGTTATTAACTTATGATGTTCATGGGCTTTATGTATATTAAGTACATTTTGGGCCTATAGTATTTTAACTGCATTGGGTTTATTGGGATACAAGTTTATCATAATTCAAGCAGTATCTCTACTTCTTAGCCTGCAGACCAAAAAGAAGTTTTTGTTTCTTCAGCTTAAGTTAAAAAAAATTATTCAGGAAGGCTTTTAATTGACTTGAGTTACATGCCAACCCCTGGGATCAGGGTAGTGAGTTCTGTTACCTGAAGAGGGATGAGCCCAGAGAGAGGTTTTGGAAACAAAGCAATAGCTATGAGAAAGGTGCCAATTGTGTTCAATGCCTCAATCACTATAATCTCTATAGAGCATGTAGTCCTGTCTTATATCCCACGGGGCCCAGAAGCAGTTCAAGCAGGTTCTCTTGGTGTTTAGCATATCTGGGTTTATAGGAAAGATTGCTAGATATAGTCAGGGACCAATTACTATGATGTGCTTAAGAGTTTTCAGGGAGAAAAGCTTCAGCCTAAAGAAAGACAGAGAGGAAGAGCATGTTTTTGTTTATAAACAAACAAACAAACAAGGGATTAAAGTAATTTTTGAGGAAAAGACAGCTGTTATTTAGATTGTCCCTGAGTTGCTTTCTGAGATTCAGCTGAGACCAGAGAAGTGGTTCCTAATTGCAGCACTCTTGAGCGGCGCAATGGATTAACTAACGGGCAACTTGTAACACTGAGCTAAACTGAATCAGTGCAGTTGTGGGGGTGGAAGGTCCACCTGAGGATTACTGCCAGCAGTATAACAGGAGAACTGGAGAGGAAGACGGCATGTTATTGAGCCTCCTGGAGGAGCTGGTCATGTTGGTTCCTGATATGAACTCAGCTGTTCTCATTGTCAGAGGAGCTTGGGTCCTCTCGCTGTCTCTGAGAATGGCAGCAATACTCTTCAGGTGAGCTCTGGTCCTTACTTTGAATGTCACTCTCCGGCCCAGTGCAGATCCCTCAACCTAGTAGTGCAGATCCTTCACCTCTCTTTCTAGTTTTCACCACTGACTGAGATACAGACTTGCGTAAGACATGGTTGTGTGTTCTAGGCACCCAGCTGGACTCATAGGGGACATCGTCATGGGCTCAATGTCCTCAGCTGGACTTGTGTAGAACATTACCATATATCCAGGCCCTCAGATGAATTTTTTGGGTCTCTAGTGTGAGGACAGTTCTCCTACACTGTCCTGCATTTAACTCTGTGGGTGAATGCAATAAATTAATCCTATAAATTATGTATTCTACATTAAATTTATTCTCTTGTAAACCCTGCTGAATGTGCAGCTGCATCTGTGGATCTGCCTTCTGCATGCCAGAAACATTCTCTTTTTTACTTATGCAAAACAATAATGACTATAGACATATATCCCTTTCAGTCGAAGCTCACATTTTTGCTGAGAACTATTGCCTAGAAACCAGGAGTTAGAAACAGAAAGAGAGATACAGAGATAGAAATATACATAGAGAGAGAGTGAGACAGACAGACAGACTGAGCACTGAAGCTCAAGGCAACCATGGAGACTCAGTGACAGTATATGCAGCAGATGGATGATTCCTTCTTCTCCCAAGGACACACTGACTCAAAAGAGCTCACTCAAAACTCCTTCAAGATACTGGGGAAGCTAAGATGCTGTGTTCTGCTGAAAGATATGTGGAACCTGGAGAAATATTTTTGTGCTATTTTTGACAGTTATTATGATCTATTTTCACCTCCAAGCTGATGTGATCTGGGAAACGTTAGTTAAATTTTAATGAATGGATGATTTTAATGAATGAAGTTAATAATAACATTTTTTTTTCATAATGGCATGTTTAAATTCATACATTATGATGGTGAAGTAAGAATTTTAGGACCATCAGGTATAGTAATCTACATTACACTGTAAAACAGTAAAGAACTTTCTGTGAAAATTGATCCCACACAGATAGTTCTAAGATTAGAACTTAAAGTTTAAAATGTACCACTGAATTTTCAATTTAAATCCCATGATCAGTGGCCTAAACATAGAAAGAGAGAAAATTTTTTAAAATAGAGTACAAGAGATAGCTTTGCATTCATTGGCTTACTCATTATTTTATTTTATTTTTTTTTGTTTTTTTTTTTTGTTTTTTTTTTTTTGTCTTTTTGAGACAGGGTCTCACTATGCAGTTCAGGCTGGCCTTAAGCTCACTTTGTAGCTCAGGCTGGTCTCGAACTCACAACAATCCTCCTGCCTCCGCCTCCCGAGTGCTGGGATTACTCATTATTTTAAAAAAGAATTTATATCATTCGAGAGATATCTTATTAATTTACTTTAAAATAACAATTCTGATTCTACCTGGAATATACTTTGAATCTGTAATTGGCAACAAGAAGGGATAATAAAAGGAAATATTTAAAAGAAATAATATTCCCCAATTAAATATATAGAAAATTAACAGCTATTGTTTTGCCTGTGCAGCGTTCCTCACCCCTTGCTGCAATGAGAGAAACTCACTACTTGCTTTGGAAAGTGTTTCTCATCCGGGTGCCCTCACCCAAACTTAGCCTCATGTGAGCTGGCAAGGGGCCAGCCAGAGACTCTGCTGCTACCTGAATCGCAAAAGGAGTGATGTCATTTGGATTCTTGGTACTACTCAAAGTTTAAGTTGCAAGAAATCTTACCACCATGGGAGGGACGGATGCTCCTGCTGTGAGCCAGACCTAAAGACCAAAGAGCAAATAAATGCTAACCTCACTAAAGAATAGCATCCGGCAGATAATAAGATTAAGCTCAACAACCTGTTTGCAGACCAAAAATTAGAGAAAAATGAGAGCCACAAGGACAGCCAACATTTTGGCCCTAACCTTTTAAGGTCAATTAAGACTCAGGACAAATGAGAACCTACACTGTAACATCATGCAACTCAGTTGTGTCCCAAATATTCTTTCTTTTTTTTTTTTCATTAGAATTCTTAAAACAACTTTGAAATTTTTAATAGAAGCATTGTTAAATGTACATTTCAAAATTTGAATACAACAAACATATTCCAAAGCAACATATTCTATGTGGTAAATAACATAACATAATGTTAAGTAAAAACTAACTTTTAAAAACCACAATGTATACATGTACACAACAAAGGCATACATTTTTTATTTATCAAGTTAGAAATAAGAAAAACTTGTGGAACTTACAACTAATAAGATGGACTGAGTAACTGTACAAAACTGACCGATTTCCCTCCAACATTCAGAAAAACTGGATCAAATTTGATAATAATACTCAACTATTTGGCTAACGCTGGACCAAAATAAAGAAAATGTAACAACATTTTTAAAACACAAATTTATTTGAAGATAAAACATTTTAATGACCATGGGAAAATTATAATACCACATAGAATAATGCTACATACCATACACAATGAAACAGAAAAAAAGTAGAAATATTTATTTACAAGCATGAACATGTATGATAACTTTATTTCAAATAGCAAAAAAACAAAGACAACTAAAATGTACATAAAGAGGTGAATGGATAAACACATTGTGATAAACCCCTGTACGAGAATTCTACTGAGAAAATGAAGGAATGATTAATACACAAACAACATAATGCATCTTAATATTATTATGTTGAGCAGATGAGGAAGACCAAAATGAATGCAGTTATGATTTCAATTCTATAAACTTTTTTAAAAAATGTAAACCAGGTTATAGTGTAAAAAAGATATATTAGTCTCTAAAAACAACACATTATAGAGATTTCGTGGGAAGTAGGGTCAAATGGACAAGAAAAATAAGAAGAAACAATCAAGTGAAAGTTGAAGTATCCTTTTCACTTCATAATTACATACCAGAAAAAAGAGGCTTTAGAGTCAGCTTTTATAAGCTCTACTCTTTTTTTTTTAAATTTACTTATTTTACTGAGGAATAAATAGCAATGACAGTTTCAAGACAACAGGACATTCGATAACTTAATACTTTGCAAACTGTTTTCGTAATGTTTTGGTGTTGTACAAAGTGCATACATGATATTATACTTACAGGCATTATTATAGCAGATGTTTCTAATCGGTGAATTAAGAGAGTGTAGCTATGCACTTATCCTTTTTTTTTTTTCTTGATGAATAAGTTTATTTGCCTTTATCTGAAAAATCTTCATAGAAATTTGGTTTAACTTTCAGCAGCCCACTCCTGAGCTCTGAGGAAGCTTGCCTTCTTTTGAGCTACCCGATCTTTCTTCTGGGCAAAGGACATTTTGGGACGGTTCCACCTCTTCTTTTTAACTTCTATCTTCAGCTTCTTTCATAGACTGGATTCTCTCGTATAGCAGCTTTCTTATACATCTCTCCATCATGTCTGGAGTTACACTGTCCTTTATGTACTGAGAGAACTGTTTCTTGTAAGCATCTTCATCTTCTTCCATTATGTAACGCATATCGTCTGCGACATTCTGACCCAGGGTGTGCTTCTGATGCACTTCTGCACTGAACTCCTTGCTTTCAGAATCATAACCAGGGGATCGTTTGTTACTGTGAGGGACAGACAAGCCTCCATCCACAGCACCCTTTAGGGCTCCAAAAACTTTATTGCCAGTTGTAGATCTGGCAAGGCCTGCATTCAAATAGCAGGTGAAGGCACCAGGTTTTCCATCAATGCTTTGCACATTGTATTCATCTCCAGTCACCTCCATCTGGCCTTCATAGATCTTATCCATTCCAAACCTATTGAGAAGCCTGTGGGCCAGCAGCAGGCCAGTACAGTATGCAGCATAATTTTTTAGGCCAACTTTCACACCGTATTTTGGTAGTTCATGTGCATATGCTGCACAAACTATCATGTCCCCTTCAATACGGGCATAAGCAATCTGAAAAATGATATCTCTGTTAATTATACAAACTGTATTTAGGTGTGTTGTACTTATTTTTGTCCTGTATTACCAAGCGTTTCCTAGCATAGTAATCAGTTTTGCCCTCTCACCGTCTTCTAACCTTCACTTGGTAACTCTTAAAGTAGGCCATATTCTTGACAACCATAACAAAACCCATCCTGTGTAATATCTATCCTATTTTTTATACCTGAATTATATCACAGATTCAATAATTAATACTTTCACCTTGCTATCTTCCTAGTGGTTGTCCATAGTACTAGAAGCCAACATAATATCTTGTCTAACCACTATTAGTGCAAATCTTGCTTCTCATAGAATTATGCTGAAGCATTGCATATTTATCCTAACTGTACTGTTTATACACACACATCATGGTTATTCCTTTATATACGACATTTTTTGTCTAGATGTGTCAAAGATGGGCACTCCATTGTCATTAAACCAATTTAGGTAACTTAACTCGGCTACACAATCCAACACAGTCCAGCATTCCACAATAATAGTGAATTATCTGAAGAAGTTGTTGAGTATAGCTATTTACACCTCAACTTATTATCATGGCCCCACATTATATACTTCATTTTTATACTTTTCTGCTGGATGGTTAAGACTGAAATAGAGCAAGACCTATATACCAAAAAAAATGTAGCTTTTGTTTCTGATGAGGTCAGTGAAGTTCCCTCAGAGTGTATTTACTCTGCAGATCCTTAGTCTGTGTCATCCATGTGGATGAGACACAGCCAATGCTTGACCAGTTTTCTGTCTGTGAGATCCTGAGAGAAAGTTTTCTCTCCATGTGATTCTCCCCAGGCACACTATAGATCATCAGTCTCTTTCCTCTGTGGCTCCATAATCTCCTTGATCAGAAAATCCGGGGCACAACAGAGTTTCATGATGTTACAGTACAGGTTGTCCTATGTACTGAGTCTTCGCTGACCCTGAAAGGCTAGGGCCAAAATGTTGGCTGGCCTTGAGGCTCTTCTAATGCTTCAAATTTCATCTGTGAACTTAAGGTGTTTAAACATCCAGAAGAAAAGCTGATTAGTACCTTGCAGCATATACCTTTCACTTTGCCCTATCTAACTGACTCAATTGTTTTTAGTTATTGTACATTTCTATTTGTATTTCTTCTTTTGACTTCTTATACTAGGGAGACTATATGATATTTGCACATGTGTGTCTGGTTTATTTCACTTATGAGTATATGTTCAAGTGGCATCCAATTCAATATAATTGCTTTAAGTTTATAGCTGAGTAATACTCCATTATATAGAAATATCACAAATTTTTCAACCATTCCGCATGTGATGGACATCTTGGTTGTTTCCAAGGTTTTGCTATCACAAATTGTGCTGCTGTAAACATAGGTACACATATATCACTATGAGATAATGTTTTCAGTTCCTCCAGGGGGATAGCTGGCTTGAATGGGATTTCCAGTCCTACTCTTTTGAGGAGTCTCCGCACTGACCTCCACAATGGTTGTACCAGTCTACATTCCCACCAGCAGTGGAGAAGTGTTCCCTTTTCCCCACATCCTCTCCAACATTTGTTGTTGGTTGACTTATTTATGATAGCCATTCTTTCTGGAGTGAGATGGTATCTCAGTGTTATTTTAACTTGCATTTCATGGATGGCTAGCGATGTGGATCATTTTTTCATATATTATTTGCTTCTTTAATTTCGTCCTCTGAGAAGTGTGTATTCATCTCAGATGCCCATTTCTGGATTGGGTTTTTAAATTTAAGGGTTCTAATATATCTTAGTTCATTATACACTCTAGAGAGCAGACCTTTATCTGAGTGCTTATTAGTTAGGAATTTTTCAAAATTTGTGGGTTGTCTTTTCACTCTGTTGACACTTTCTTTTGATCTGCAGAAACTCCTCAAGAAGAGTTGATCCCACTTGTTGATTCTTTCAAGTGCTTCCCATGCAAATATATGTTTGTTCATGAACTCTTTACCTACCCCTATGTCTTCAAAAGTTCCTCCTACTTTCTCTTTCAGGAGATTGAATGTTTCTGTTTTACTGCTTAGATCTTTAATCCATTTTGACTTTAACTTAGTGCATGGTGATAGGGCTGGTTCAAGTTTTAGTTTTCGGCATGTAGAAAGCCAGGTTTTCTAGCACCATTTGTTAAAGAGGCTATCTTTCTTCCAGTAAGCTTGTTTGGCCACTTTCTTGAAGATCAGATGGCTGAGTGTGTACGTAGATGCCTCTGTGTCTTCTAATCTATTCCATTGATCCTCAGGTCTATTTTGTTGCCAGTACCATGTTGACTTTATCACAGTGGCTTTATAGTATAATTTCAAGTCAGGAATTGTGATGCCTCCTGCCTTATCTTTATTGGCCAAGATTGCCTTTGCTATTCTAGGTCTTCTGTGGTTCCAAATAAATTCTAGGTGGAATCCTTAGCAACAGCCATTAGAAAAGAGGGAGAAATAAAGGGAATAAGAATAGGTAAAAAAGAAGTTAAACGATCACTATTTGCAGATGACATGATACTTTACTTGGAAGACCCCATAAATTCCACCAAGAAACTACTGGAACTGATACGGAAATTCAGTAGCATAGCAGGATACAAAATCAATACTCAAAAGTCAATAGCATTCCTCTACACAGATAACAAGCACACTGAAAGGGAAACAATAGAAACAATACCTTTTACAATAGCACCGCGGAAAATGAAATACCTTCGGATTCACTTAACCAAGGAAGTCAAAGATCTTTTCACAGAAAATTACAACACCCTAAGAAAAGAGATTATAGAGGATTTCAGAAAATGGAAAGATATTCCATGCTCCTGGATAGGAAGAACCAACATCGTGAAGATGGCCATACTCCCAAAATTGCTGTACAGATTTAATGCAATCCCTATCAAACTGCCACCAACATA
>PVKA01018991.1:0-42839 GCA_004027165.1 Ctenomys sociabilis | reverse complement strand
AAAAAAAAAAAAACAGCAGATGTGGCTGATAGGCCCCAAACATAGCAAAGTCTACTCAGCACTAATTCCCTTCCAGAGCCCTCAAGCCCTCATCAGAGTCACCAGGATGAAATCACTTTCTCAGCTTCAGGGGAGAAAGCTGAGTGACAGTGAGGAGCTAGGCACAAGTGAAGCCCCAGGGCAGTGCAGGAACCCACAGCCCACCGGGCCAACTGCTGTGGCTGAGTAGGTGCCACAGTGGCTAGGTGTGGCCTCCCTCTGAGGGTCATAAGTTCTGTGCCTTCAGTGGCTGCAGGGCAGGCCACTGACCTGCAGCTGTCACCTGAAGACCAGGAAGAGCCCACAGTCAGAGCTCTGGTCCCTCCTGAGAAGCCACAGAGGTGCTTGGGCCTCAAGCTCTGGAAAAGCAGGTCATGCCAGCTCTTTGGTGCCTCTGGCAGCCAGCAGGTCCAGGTGTTGAGGTCTGTACTGGCTGGACTCTGGAGCTTCTGCAGGGACACATGGGTGGCATTGTCACCAGTGACAATCAGACAAATGTGCCATACCTCAATTTCATGGCTTTATCCACCCTAAAAGCATCCACAGCTAGATCTTATGGACCTGTGTCCACCCCATGTGAGAATGTCACCAGAGCCAGCCCCTGTCCCTGGAATGTGCTGAGATGGGACCCTCTCAAAGTCAACCTCAATAATCCTGCCAGAGGGGCCGGGTCCAGAGGTTCTGGGAAGATGGAGAAGAGAGAACCTGGCCATTAAGGAAGGAGAAGGGGCGTGACAGAGGTGCTGGAAGCAAGGTACTGACATGCAGGTGAAACCTGCATGACTCAAGGCTACTAGTCCATTGCAGGTCATCCAAGGTATCCAGCCTTGCTTTGGGGACCTCAGCCTAAATTACCAGGGCCCCATGTGAAAACAATAGTCCTTGAATGTCCTGAGGAAGACCAGGTCCACTGTGGAGTTGGGGGCAAGAACATGAAAGGAGCTGAGCCAAGGACTGTGGGTGCTGCCATGCCTGATCTCTCTTCAGGCCACTTGGGACTTCTGGCCTTTCAGTGGTAGGATAATAAGTACGTCTCACCTGCACTTGGTGGGTATAGCTGTAGGTCCCTGCATCCCCAGCCACGGGCCTGAGTCTGCTGGCCAATCTTACTATTTCATGGGGAGACTTAGCCTCTTGTACACTAGCATGGCGAATTTCTAGGACCTGAGACAACTCTGGCCCATTGGACACTTAGGGAGAGGGGGTCACCATGCATGACAGACACTTGCCATGTACTGTGGTGCCAACTGGATGTGTACCAGTTGGGCTGCAGGGACAGGACAGGCATGTGAAGGACAAACAGGCTGCATAGGGACAAAGGTGTGATGACAAGGATTGCTAGTTAAAGAAAGCAGGTGCAGAGCAGAAGGCAGTATGCTACCTTTGTCTGAAGTTGGTGTAATGTTTATATATACTTGGTTTGCCTGAGAAACATTAGGATGATAAGGTACTGATACAAAATAGTTGAGTAGGAAGAGACAGGATGAGAGCATGGAAATCTTACCTAGAAGCCAGGAGCATCAGACAAACCATAAAGAAAGTGGAGACTCATCAGAACCCTATGGCATGGCATCCCACCTGAGGGTCCTCTAAGCTTCATGTGGAGCTTGACCAGAACCCACCATGGCAGGAGCCAGCCCTGGTGCGTACTGCCCATGCTCACTTTTGCAAAGCAGACACACCCCTCTGTGCCAACTGGCATCTCAAGCTACCCCTGGAGATGTTCTAATAAATTCCTGGAGGACCTTAGCGATGTTTAGACGTCACTACCTTGTCATTAAAGCCTGAGTAGATGCGCAGACATCACACATCGGTTTTCTGCATGCAGTCTGGCCTGTGTCCTCTGTCTGCCTCCACACTTGATTAGGAGATCAAAGCTTTGGTTTCCTCACATCATATCCTGTCCGATCATGCCACCAGGTCCACTGGAACTGTAGACCTTCCAGACAAACAGCAATGCCCTGGCCCCATCTCCAAACATTTGTCACTTCCTGTAGTATCAGCAATCTGTTGGCAGTGCCCAGTATTTTGTGATGGCAAATTTCTCTCCTGCACATATGTAAAAATCTCCTCTCATTGGGCAGAAAGAGCTCATCTCTGTGCCATCAGCCATTACCATGTCCTCCTTGCTCCGTAAGAATGGAAACCGTGTCTGAGATCATGCTGAGATGCATTTTCCACATGTTCATGGCAGAAGCAGGTGCCATGGGAAGGCATGTGCAGAAAGGGCTTGCTTTGTCCTGGAAGCTGGGCTTCTCCTCCTCAGCCCCCAGTGTGAAGAATGGGACACAGTGTAGCCAGCCATGCCCAGGGCAGGCTCCATGCCAGTGGAGCCCAGAGGTCTTGGGGCTGCTCAGTGTGTGACTGGAGGGAAGAGGTTTCTGTTTCCTCAGGCTCCCTTTATGGTAAGGCTTGTTTTACAGCAGTCTGCCATCCCCTTGGTGTCTGCAGTGATGTTCTGTGGATCTGATGTCCCCTGAGCACCTCTCTTGCTATGGCAGCAGCAGAGACAGCACTTTCCCCCATGCCTGGGTCAAGGACCCATCCCTGGCTGTACCACTACTCTGGTGAAAATCATACTATACACAGGACGATGGGACACAGATGGCATGGGACCATGGTCCATGAAGGGAAAAGAAAAAGTCACTGGTATGCTCCTGCTGCCACTGTGCAGTGCCACACAGAGTAGAGTGCCCTGTACAACAGAAATCAATTAAACAGCTGCCTTTCTCTGGCCTTTGAGGTTCCCTATGTCTCTGTGCCCTGGCTTTCTGTTCTGGCCAGAACAGCAGCCATGCTGGAAGAGGCCTAACATGGACTGCACTGACCTGGGCCACTTGGTTAGATGCCCACTTGATGGAGACCATACAGTGCAGCACTTAGAAGGCTCTACAGTTAAGTGACTGGCTTTTCTATACTAACTTATAAGTCTGTCCTAGGACTAAGTGACTTGTTTGAAGAGCCAGTGGCTGGCATGCAGAAATGGAACTCTCCACACCAGCGGCTACAGTAGAGGCCTGCAGTGATCTGTGACACTGTGACGGCTCTGAAGGCAAGGTAACATGGCATCTGCAGGCACCAACTCTCCCTCAAATTTTAATGGGCAATATTGCCAGCCTTTGAAATTAAACAATTCTCTCATTAAGCAAAGATTTACTGCTTGAAATGCCTTTGTTCTTCTTTCTCAAGGCCTTGCTCATTTTTATTCCCCTCTTGCCTTAGCTATTATGTTAAGCACCTAATAAATACTGGCTAGTACACAGAACTGTTTGTCTTAGTCACAAGAGCTCTGACCTTCCTGGAAGACTGAAAATCATATTACATAATCTCTTTTATTTTAAGAGAACCCTCACCTATAAGACTGGGGGATTGATCAGACTCAGTACCCCACTCCGGATAGAGCCATATCTGAAGTACGCAGCTAGGAGTCAGTATTTGCTTGAGAGTCATCAAGTAGTGCAAAGCACAAGGGGATCAGGTTACTGCCTTGAGCATCCCCAGGCTACAGTGAAGGAAACTGAACTCAAACATGGCCTGAGGATTTGAGGAGTCACAGAGGCAGGTAGAGGTCATGGTTGGCAGAATTCGGGCACAAAGAAGGGTCACCTCAGAATGTACAATCTCTCCAGAGCGGTGAAGGGCTTAATTTGTGAAGGGTGCTCCACAAACCTTGTGCTAGGGGACAGTCTGCACAGTCTCATGCTGGAGGATGTTCCATGCAACCTTATGCTGGAGGATATTCCACAGAACCTCATGTGGTGAACAATCTGCACCATCTCAGACTGGGGAGTGGGCCACACAGTTGTGAGAGGTGAGCAAGTAACAGTGAGACAGCAGGTGGCCTGATTCTTCTTCTCCTGTAATAGTAGCGGGGCGTGTTGGTTTGGCCAACAGCACATCCTACTATTACCCCTAAGGTCACTTCATTGCTACTCTCTGGACTGCCCTGACAGCAGGTGCCTCTCTATCTGTCACTCCAGATGGTGCTCCTAGAGCAGGAGGGAAATTGTCCCTAATGTGGCCTCATGAGATCAGAGAGATCCTTGTCTGTTAGCATCCTCAGTATCCCAAGCCCTACAGAGCTATGATGAATACAACCAGCCATCCTGAAATTTCCCCACGTTTAGCCTCATCATGCACATGGAGACATGACAGCTGTCAAACATCCACCACCACGATAGCCATGAGTGTCCTGGACACCCATACCCAATCCAGGTAATGTCTACCTGACCTCAGAATTTGAGCCAAGCAATAAAATTGAATTTATGCCAACCGTAGGCCTGGAGTCAGACCAGTCACAGGCTTGAACTTGGAGCCATTCAAGTCCTAAAGGACAGGCCCAAAGCCATTACACAAGCAGCTCTCCTTTCACTGCGTGGGTTAGGCGGGTGTAGTGGCTAATACACAGTATCACCTTGGGAAGCAAAAGGCCTGGCTGGACTGGCTCAGCGATTCCAAGCCCTAGGGTGGAGGACTCCTCTCTAAGGTGGGAAGGGCCTGCCCTAGAGTGGCTCAGAACAAAATGATATGAAAGGGAGCTGAGGAGCTTGACAGATACCTCAGCTGCTGCTCCTTCCTCTGCTCTTCATTGTTTCCTGCTGCCATGAACCACTGCCTTCTGCCGTGTGCTACTCTGCCTTAGAGCCAGCTGAGTGTGGACTAAAACCTCCACTGTGAGCTAAGTAAACCTTTCCTTCCTTAATTCTGGGTGTCAGATATTTTGTTCTAGCAATGAGTAAAAAGTAACTGAGACAGGGCTTCCTGAAGTGTACTGACTTCTGCTCTACAGACAGGCCCTGTTCAAATACAGCCTCACCTCCGTGGTTCTGCGTAAGTCTATTTATGATCTATCTCTCAGGAAGAGTGGGCTTAGAAGACCCTATAAATCTACTCAGGATTCTTACCCTGAGCAGTGTGGACACAGTGGATGCTTTGAAAAAGAAATGTAAATGCCAAGGACAGTTAGTTCCGTAGGACTGGAAGACAAGCACCAGATGGAAATCAGAACAGGCCAACAACTGGCAGTGTCAAGTGACACATCCCACAGTAGCTGGCAGCAGCAGAGATCACCAACTGGCAATGTTGTTCTGTGGCAACTAGTATTAACTACTATCAACAGTGGAATTATTGATGTCGCTAAGTTGTCCAGGCGACCTCAAACTTGCTTTCAGTTTTCTGAGTAGCTGGAATTATAGACATGCACTTCTATGTCTGGCTTGGAATATTTTGAGGATCAATGAAATCAAATGACACCTGGGGAGAAATGGAAGCACAAATGAAGAAAAGATAGACAAGAAGATAAGCGCTGTGTCAGGTGGTAGCCCATTGCTGATAGGTAAACAACCCTCAGAACAACAGTAGGGTGCCAGCATCATGCATAGCCAATGCCAAGGCCTTGGCATGCCATAGTCATGACCCTCCTACTTATCCCTAGGCAAATGGGAGTGTAGTTGGTGGTGTGCCCCAACAGCCAACACCATGGCTAGTCCAGATGTAAGGATGTGCAGGCAGCTTGGAAATCCCAGCTGGACCAGCCCAGGACTGGAGCATGGGGCCCTTCCTGAGCCCAGTTTATGTCCCTCCCTCTGGTGGCACCACTGTGCCACTTGAAGCTAATCAGAACTGAGTAAATCTGGAGGGTTTAAATTGTACCTTTGCTCCACCCTCCTTGTCCCATTTGGAACTTGATTTTAAAACAGAACTCTGGGGCTGAGGAGATGGCTCAGTAGAATAAGTGCTTGCCTGGCAAGCACAAGGACCTGAGTTCAATCCCCAATTCTGCCAAAATAAAATAAAATCTCACTCAAGTGTTTCTGGGGACAACCCACTGGGCCCTTCTCCTGTCCCTCTCTCAGGAGCTTTCTTTCCCCCCAGTAAATATATTCTTCTAAAAAAAAATAACTCCTTTATGGTTGTCTTAGAAAGTAATATAAATACAGGAACCAAGAAAACAACAAACACTTTGTACATACATCTATAAACATCTGTGGTTCTCGAAACTGTCCCATTTTTAATTCAATATAACTTTCTCCTTTCTGGCTTCTCTCAAATCTATTTTTCTCTTTAAGCTCACGTATCTCTCTGGCCCTAGTGAACCCATCTCTGGCTCGAATGGCCCTCAATCCCCACTTAACACCTGATGTTCCAGTACCAGTGCACACCTGCACAGAATACTGGCTCCAACTAATTCACTTCCTTCCCTGATGCTCCAGAAGTGCTTCTGCTGCCCACTTATCTTATACCAGGTGTCCTAGTTTGATGCCAAAATGTAGGACTCTGCTGTCCTCTTTCTCTGGGAAGAAACAGTGGCAGGAATGAAGAAAAGACAGACAAGAAGACAAGAGCTGGGTCAAGTGGTGGCTTGTTGCTTGACTGGCAAACAACCCCCAGAACAACAGTAGGGTATTTACTTATGCCTTTGCAAAGTTATCATGTGACACAAAGTTTCCTAGTAACTAATATCTGACATTAACCAACAGGACGCTTTTCTCAGGACTGCGGCAGCTTGACTACTCGAGGCACTGAGGCCTTGCTCTGCTCTCACACATTTGACCAATTTCCAGCATCAGCAGCTCCCAACAGCAAATAGTACTGCTCAGCTGTTCACTCATCTTCATACACCAGAGAAAGCCATCAGGGTGAATAATTTTTCTAGTTAGAGATTTCTTTTATAATTAAGGTTATTATTATTTAATATCCTATTGTGACACTGAAGCTAAACTATGCATTCTTATCAAAATAAAAAAATTTCTGTAAGAGGCTTTAACAGTTAATTCTATCTCTGGAAATTTTGCACTATAACACTTTTCCAAATTTGTCAGGATGTTTTGGACAGTTTCAAATGATCTTTCAAATCTTTACCTGCCCTAAATTGTCACTGCCCACTTTGATTTTACATTTGTTCTAAAATATGCACAGAACCAGAGCTGTTTATCAAAAAAGCAGCTATTTTAATGACCCAAGTAAGACACAAGGCCACCTCTGACCCAAGTGTGATTACTGGGCAGCATCTGCTGATGGGAATCACAGATACCTCAATTTGAAAAGGAAATTATTTTGGTAAAGATAAACTATATATATCTTCTTCAGCAGAAAAATTATAGCATCATGGTTTTTTTATGTATTTGGTCAGGGTCTCACTCTGCAGCTCTGACCTTGGCCAGTGTGACATGTGGTGCAAGGGATTGAACCCTGGTTTCTGTGCTTGCCAGGCAGACAGTCCACTGCGCTATCTTGCCAGCCCTGAATCATGGGCTTTATTATACTATTTTGCTGCTGAATGGGAAGAAACAGGCAAATGGTTTCTCTCTCCACTTGCTTCTTGCTAAGCACGTAAAAAATCAGAATACCAATTTACATTAGCACAAAGCTGCTGCCAACACTGAGATGTTGGAAGAGGACTGGCTCTTGGCCTCAGGGGAGTGAGATGGACCATTCATGCAAATGTGGGCAGAACCACTAAGTAGTGGAGAGAAGCGGGCTCATCTTTTATGTGAGTGTGCTCTTTGCATTTTTAAAAGAAGAGACTTTTTTGGTTGGAAAACAGTTAAGTTTCATATGCATCAGGTAGTCAGAAAAACAGAATGTATTCTAAGGCAAGCAAATGGGAGTGGAGTTCCATGGGAAATACTGATTGAACTATGGGTCTGAAAAGGCTGTAGGATGAGAAGACAGCATGGATGTCAGTCCAGTAACATTACATCATTCTTAGATTCACAGACATTTTCACAGAATAACTTTTAATGTTTCTAAAGTCAAAGTCAGTTCTCAGCAAATGGACATGTAAGAATTAAGACTGACAGCATCATATGACCTGTGAATCAGTTTAATTCATGTAATTGAATTCCTAACCAGTATAGGAAAACAACATTTACTATGATCAATTTAAATAATTTGAAAGGTTCTAGAAGTTTCTTTCAATCGCTCCACTTACTAGTATTCCTGAAATCTCACTGTATTATTAATTTTCTTATTGTTGGGACAAAATATCTGATACAACTTAAAAGGAGATGTTTTCTTTGGCTCATGGTTTCTGAGAATTTAGTCTATGGTCACCAGCTCCAAGGCAGAAACACATGGTGGAAGGGTGTGGTAGAGAAAAGCTGCCCCATCCATGGAGGCTGGAAGGAGAGGGAGGAGGGAGGAGCCAGGACCAAGAATCCCCCTTCCATGTCACACCCCCAGTAACCTACGCATTCCAAACAGGTCCTATACCCTAACTGCACATTTGTCTATGAATTCATCAAATGATTAATCCACTGATCAATATAGTGTCCTATGATCCACATTTCAAAAGCCCATATTCTGAAGCCAATTTCTGAGCATGAGACTTTTATGAGGGAACATTTCAAGTCTAAGCCATAAACCAGGTGCTATGGATTAGATTTAAAATCCCCCCCCCCATGTTCTAAAGGCCTGGTTGGTAGCTAATAAGCCTCTCCTCTTGTCTACTGTGAAGGACCACCTGAGCAACTAACTCTCCTGGAAAGAACAGCAACTGTCTCCATTTTGGCTTTACCTGATGCTACTTCCATGCATTGATATGCACAGAGCTGGCGAGGATTTTTCCTTCTCTTCACTTGGCTTTAAGCAATGCATGCTGATTTAACCGATGACCTGGTGGTGGTCTCTGAAGACAGCACACATATTTCCCTGGTAACCCCACCTGCTGCACTTTAGGATGAGCCTGGTTGAGATAGGATGAAGAGCTAATGCTCCACACTGTCAGCTAGGATTGAACCCCAAGATAGAGGCTATGACTTCTGGGGCTTGAAAGACTACACATTAGAGCTAAAGCACTGGACTCTGAAACATTAGATACTATCTCAATTGTGTAATGCATATTGTAGAGATAAATACAGGCCTCCCACCTAGCCCAGCTCATAGTTCTCACCTACTTCCTGCCATTCTCAATCATTCATTCTTAAGCTATTCTTCCCTTATGACGGTTTGGCCCTGGGTCAAGGCCTTTGTTCTGGACAGCCATCACCATGGCTGGACTTAGGACCCCCGGGCTCTCCATAACTATAAATATGCTTTAGTGTCTTTATTTTTGCCATGGGTTGCACTGGAAGTGATAGACTGAAATTAACTTGATGGTATTCTAATAACTTATCCATGGGATTACAAGTATAAGTTTTCCAGACCAAGGAGAGGACCAGGAAGGGCCCTCTACAGTCTACCCTTTCTCTTGCTCCTTCTCCCCCCATCCTCAAGGACTTAGAAGACTTTGTGGAAACTGTGGGCATGGAATTCAGTGCATGAGCACTGCTTTGCTCCCATACTCCCTTCAAAACATTTAAGTATAATATACTGCACACTGAAGAGGCTAGTGTGATGAATTTTCACAGAAGTCATCAACAAGAACTTTGCCAGATGCCCCTCAGACTGTTTCCCCTTCCCCCCTGGAGTAACTGTCACAGGACTTTCATTCTGTAGGTTTGATGGGAAAGGGTGTCGCCCTCAGCACTCTTACATTCTACTAGACTGGTGTGTTTCTAGTTTTGAATTTGGGCTGGGGAGTTTAAGGTTGAGGCCTCTGCTGCTTGTACTTGCAGGTGGTTGCTAATTGTAGTTGCTCTGTACACAGGTGAACACCTGTTTCTACAGAGGCTGACTTGAGCACAGTGTGGCCCATGATGGCACAGCTTGGTTTGAGGCAGCTTTGTGTGGTGGCAGGAGCTGGTTCATGTCAGCTGCAGCTGACCCATCCCCACTGAAGGGAGTGATGAAGTCAGGTTACAATCTGAAGTCTTTGTAGTCTTTTTTCCCCTTGCCCTTCCTTCCTTTCCCCTCTCTTTTTTACCCTTCCCACTTTAACATTTTATTCCTATTTCCCAAAATCTATTATACATTTTGGTTCCTCTTTACCCTTTTGGTTTCTCACACTGAAGAAACAATGCAATATTTAAACATATATGTCTGATTTATTTCACTTAATAGTCTGAAGGGGCATACATTTGCTTACAAATGTGTCATCTTTCCTCTTCTTTATGGCAAGGCAGTATTCCTTTGTATGAAAAATTGACATCTTTATCCATTAATTAGTTGATGGGCATTTTGGCTGCTTCCAGGATTTAGCTATTATAGTATTTGCTTTGGCAGCACATATACAAGATTTAGCTATTATACATTGTGCTGCTGTAAACATGGGTGTGCATGTATTACTGTGGGGGTTTTAATTCTTTTGGAAAGATACCAAGAAGGGGAATAGATGGGTCAAATGGACCCTCCAGTTTTACTTTATTGAGGAATGCCCACACTGCTCTGCACAGTGCTTTCACCAGTCTATACTCCCACAGTACAGAGTTTTCTTTCCCTACAGGCCTGCCAATGTCTTTTTATTGACTGGTTTCTTCACAATAACCATGTTTTTGGAATGAGATCAAATTTTTGTACTAATATGTATCTCTTGAATGACCAGTGATGTTGAACATTTTTAATGTATTTGCCATTTTTACTTCATCTGAGAAGTGTGTATAAAAATGCGTTCAGATATCCAATTCCAAATAGGGCTTTTAAATTTGTGAGGTCTAATTTTAATATCCTTTGTCTGAGGAGTAGCTGGCCATTTTTTCCCTTCTGTGGGTTGACTCTTCACTCTGTTGGTGGTTCCTTTTGCTGTGCAAGAGCTTAATGAGATCCCAGTTGTTGAGTCTTTGTGATATTGATGGAATGGGGTTTTGTTCATAAAGTGTTTGCCTACCCCTATGTCTTCAAGAGTTCTACTTATTCTATCTTCCAGCAGATTTAGTGTTTGTGTTAATATTTATGTCTGTGATCCACTTCCATTTTAGTTTAGTGCATGGTGAGAGATATGGGTCTAATTTTAATCTTTGGAATGTGTAAAGCCACTTTTTCCAGCACCATTTATTAAAGAAACTATCTTTCTTATAGTGAAGGCATTTGGCCCTTTTGTCAAAGATAACATGGCTGAATGTTTTCTGGATCTTCTAATCAGTCACACTGATCCTCAGGCTTTTACTTTTTTTATTTTAGGGAAGTGTCTACATGGTGTTCAGGGTCTCACTACTAGATCAGACTCACAGTGATCTGCCTGTTTACAGCCTCCCAAGAACTGGGATTACAGGCACACAGCACTACACCCAGTCTCAAATATCATCTCAGTGTACCCGATGGGTGGGGCTGGCATGGCAGGCCCGGGGATCAAACCAGCCCCTGCACCTGCCTGCAGGAGCTTTAATCCACTGAGCTATTTGGCTGGCTCCTCCACACTGTTTTTACTGGGAAAGCTTTGTAGTATAATTTGAAGTCAAGGATTGTGATGTTCCCTGACTTGCCTTTGTTGCTCATTTTCTATGTTAGGTCTCTTCTGGTTACAAATGAATTTTAGCGTTTTCTCCAATTCTATGAGATGCAGTATACTCTGATTGGGATTGCATTAAATTTGTATGCTTTTGGAAGAATGGCCATTTTCACCCTATTGGTTTTGCCTACCCAAGATTAAGTAACATCTTTTCATTTTTAATAACCTCTTTGATATTGTTTTCAGAGTACTGTGGTTTTCCATGTAGAGGTCTCTTCCTTTGTTAGGTTGATTTCTAAGTAGTTCATTTTTACCAGATGATATTATTAAAAGTGTGGTTCCCCACTTGTCCAAATATCAAAACAGGGATATAGCTCAGTGGCATGAGCGCCTGCCTGACAAGTATATGGTCCTGAGTTCTATCCCTGGTACTGCAAATAAATTAATTAAATAAATAAAATAGGATGTAAGGAACCAATCCCCCCCTTCCCCTTTTTATGTACTTAGTACAAGGTCTATAGGGTCTCACTACACAGATCAGACTTGCAGCGATCCTCTTGTTTTCAGTCTTCCACGCACTGGGATTACAGGTATGTACCACCACACCCAGTCTCAATTGCTGTCTCAGTGGCACCCCAGGGGCATGGCCAACAGGCACACCAGAGATTGAACCCTGGTCGCTGCGCCTGCCTAAACAGGCTTCAATCCACTGAGCTATTTAGCTGGCTCTTCCCCATTCACTTGTGATTGCAACAGATGGATCAGAGAACTGAGAGTAGCAAAAGTGAAACTTCTTGTTTTTCAATCTTGCCAGAAAGGTGGCTTGCCTAACAGATGGACACACCCAGAGTGGGATGCCTAGACTTAATCTGATCCCTCTTAACACTCTGTGGGCTTTAAAAGCAAATGATTAAACTACAAGGGGTAACTTTTTAGCTGCCAGTGCTTTCTAGGTAGAGTTGGCATAGTTAATTCTACACTTTATTGACTTCTTCTCTCCCCTATTTGTTCAGATACACTCTCAGGTGTCTGACCTTAGTCATGTCCTCAGGAAAGTAGGTTTTCACTCAAAGTTAAAGACCTTATCCTGAGGCTGGGGAGACAGCTCAGTGGCCTAAAGTCCTGCCTGCCAGGCACAAAGACCTGGGCTCAATCCCTGGTACTACATGCCATGCCAGCTCTGGAACTAGTGAGACCTCATATCAATCAAACAAGTAAATAAATAAAAGACTTAAAAATTAAAAAAAAAAAAAAGAACTTATCCTGAAAATACACTACTTTAAGTTTTTATTTTTTTCAAAAAGAATTCCCTAAAGATACAGGATACAAGAACAACATACAGAAATAGGTAGTCTTCCTACTGGGGGAGAGGGGTTGTACTGGGAATCAAACTCAGTACCTGTGCCGCTGAGCTATATTCCTGTCGCAGTTTTTCTACAGTTTTTTTTTTCCTACCAAAAAAAAAAAAAAAATCAAGAAAACAATCTGATTTATAATAGCTACAAAAAATTCCTAGTGATAAATTTAATCAAGAAAATGAAAGAGCTCTACAATAAAAACTATAAGGCAGCGGTGAAAGAAATTTGAGATGATATACATACAAAAGTAAAGATATCACACATTTATGAATTAGAAAAATATTGTTAAAATTCCATTCTATCAAGGTGATCTACAGATTCAAAATAATCTATGAAAATGCCAGTGGCATTCCTCAAGAACTAGACAGCAACACTTGGAGAGTTCATGTGGAACCAGAAAAGGTCCCAAACTGCCAAAGCACTCTTGCGCAAAAAGAATGAAGGTGACGTGGTGGACGCCAACTGGCGGTCAGCTCATTACACCCAGCTGAACCGAACTGGCGCAGTGCTGGGGGTGGCAGGCCTGCTTGAGGGCTGCTGCCAGAAACCTAAGAGGCAGAATGGGGAAACTGTTTGAGGCCACTAAGGAAGCTGTAAAAGCTGTTGGGGAGCTGCTGGGAGCTGCTGGTTCTCCTGGGCTATTCTGCTGGGGGTCTTTGCATGCTGGCTTTCCTGGTGAACTTGCTTGTTCTCAGCAGAGCAAGAGCTCATTGCCACTGAGGATGGCTATGGCTTACTTTGGGAGAACTCTGGGTCCTTACCTTGAGCACTGCTTCCTGGCTCTGGAGGGAAAGATGGTATACTGTTCAGCCTCCTGCAGAAGCCTGTCATATTGGCTTTCCTGATGGGAACTCAACTTTCCTCATCACTGGCATTGTCGTGGGCTCTACGTCTTTAGCTGGATTTGTGGAAGGCATTGTTAGGAGCTCTAGCTTTTCAGCTGGGCTAATGCAGGATATTAGGATCCCAGCTAGATTCTTCAGTCTTTAGTGTTTGGACAGACTTTTTGCACTGTTTGTATGATTCTTTGGGTATAAATGTATCCTGTATTGTATGTTCCCCTTCCAAGAATCTCAAACCATAGCAGATGGCAGCATATCAACTAACTGACTTCAAGACAAACTACTCACCACAGTAGCATGAAAAAGGCTCAAACACCAACTTGCACACCAATGAAATATGGCAGAGGAGCCAAAAATAATGGGTGCATTTGCAGCCAGCTGGTTTTTTACAGAGGCAGCACAAACATTTATTGGAAAAAAGGCAATCTCTTCAATAAATGGTGCTGGGAAAATTAAATATCCATATGAAGAATCAACTACACTCAACAGCCTGTTTTGTATACCAAAATCAAATAAAAAACAGAAAAATATTTTTATGAAACTACTAAAAGAAAATACAGGAGAATCAGTTTAGATCATCAGTCTGGGCAAAGAATTTTTAAATATAACCCAAAAGTATAAGCAATAATAGCAACAATGGACAAGGGTCATTGTGTCAACCTAACAGTTCCTGCATAGCAAAAGAATCAACAGAGCTAAAAGACCACATCTCAAAAGTTAGAAAAAAGGAATGAAAATATTTGTGAACTATGTTCAAGGGGAACTAATATTTAAAATATATAAGGAAACAAAATTACTCAATACCAAAAAAAAAAAAAAAGTACAGTGAGGGCCTGGGGCATGCCTCAGCAGCATAAGTACCTACCTGGCAAGTACAAGGTCCTGAGTTCAATCCCTGGTATAAAAAAAAGGAAGAAAAGTGTGCAGATGATTTGAATAAATACTTCTTAAAAGAAAATATACCAACGATCACTAAGTATACTATATGAAAATGCTCAGCATCATAAGTCATCAGGGAAATCCAAATCAACCACAATGAGATATCATCTCACTCAAACTAGAATAGCTGTTATAACATCAACAACACTGAATAGGATATGCAAAGGGGAAACTCTTCTACACTGCTGATTGGAACATAAATTAGTACCACCATTATAGAAACAAAAAGGTGCTTCCTCAGAAATGCCAGAGATAGAACTACCATATGATCAAATAATTCTACTACTGGGTATATAGACAAATAAAAGGAAATGGATATATCAAGAGCATCTGCACTCCCATGTTTAATGCAGCGGTAGTCACCACCAGCAAGATATGGATCAATTTAAGTGTCCGACAATGGATGACGGATTAAGAAAATATGGTACACATACACAGTGTAATATTATTTAGCCCTAAAAATGAAACACTCACTTGTAGTAACATAGGAGGACATTATGTTAAGTAATGTCAAGCACACAAAGATAGGCACTGCATGCTGTCCTGCACATGTGGACACCAACAAGGTTGGTCTTATAGAGGTAAAAACAGAACTGTGGTGATGAGAGGCTGGGAAGGGCATGAGAAGCAATAAGAGGACGACCAATAGGTAGAGGAGTGCAGCTGGTTAGAGGGCAACTCCCAATGGTCTAAAGCACAGTAGGGCGACTGTCCACAGTAGGTACACAATAATTAAGCAACAGTTTAAAACTATAAAGAGAATTTTGAAAGTTTCCAGCACACACACACACACACACACACACACACACACACACACACACAGAAAATGTTTGAGGTAAATAATAGGCCAACTGTCATGATCTGATCATTATACAATGTATATGTAAGTAGTGAAATACCACATTGTACCCCATAAAAATGTAAATTATGTGTCAAATAAAAACAAAAGAGCTTAAACACATTTTAGTAAACATGCAAATATATTTCACAGAGAGTATCAGTTTTATTTAGAACACCCAAGTACAAACAATGAAAATGTATGTAACTATGACTGTTAAAACATTAGAATCCATTAAGGTGTTCTGTGAATGGCAAGGCACTGAATACAAATACCCTCTGAAAAATGAATTATCAGACTTCTGTATATTTAACATTAAAGTGTTGAGTTATTGTCTTAAGAAAGACTTTTAATAAAAATGATCCACTTATTTTCCCCCTCAAAGACAGAGTTTTAAACAAGTATGTAAGATACACTAGTGGAACTAAAAGGGCCTACAAACTCGGATGTTTTCAGCTTCTGAACATATCTTGCTTCATCACAGCAATACACCAATCATGATAATGCACACTGAAGCATAAAAGTGGTTATCATGTTACATGACTTGACACAGAAGCTTAGGATCCTACTTATCAATGGAATAAAAAATTAATTTCATAAGACTTTTTGAGGGGCAAGAGTTTAGCTATAATCCATTCCAAAACATATTCCCCCAATTCTTTTGTTTAGTGTGTAGTAAAGAAGATTCACCTCGGAATATAAATACAATCAGCCATAATGTGAAGCGGTCTACATCCTCAATGGCATTAAGTCTTGCTCTTTGGTGTAATGCATGCAAAATGACAAGAATTTGACAGCAGAAGACATCCAGATTTATCACAAAATGGCAACCTAGAGATTTCTAACAATAGTGAATATGTAAGCAGTGTCATCCACTCTGGCTTATGTATTAATCTTAAATTTGAAAATATTTTACCATAAACATCAGTAACTGTGTGCATCTGCCAGATGTATAGAATCAATGGTGACAAATGAAAACTCTTGCTTGTGACGGCCTTCTGCACTCTAGAACTCCTATATTACATAAAATTGGAGCTGAAAAAAAAATCTTTTGATTAGTACAATAAAAAACAATACAGGAAATAAAAATTACCAGAACCTTTAGTTTTAGAAGGCTTTTGCAGAAAGAGTAAATATACATCTAATATATCACAGTATAATTAGCTCTGGGATTTTGAAAAAAGAAGAAAAAATAAAACACAAGTCATATTTTGTTGAGGATGATACTGAGCTCTTGAAAAGCTATGGGAATGATTCTGCATTTGCAAACAACAGCATGGCTCTCAAGCCAAACATTGACAGGTTTTACAAGTAAATATAAGTTTTCATTAATACATGGGGAAAATGAAAGAATCAAATTTTAGAAACATTGGCTTAAGATGAAAGGATAAGAAATTTATAGATCCCGTGGCTTTATAATTCAAATTATGGCTTAAGGCAATAGTAAATTGTATTTATATTTTACTTTTGAAATTCAGTGTTTGAATCAAGTATTGCTATTATGCTATCATATAGATTCTTTCTACAACAACTCTATGAAACACAGGCACTGACAAAATTAATGCAGAAGTTTTCTACTGCATGGACACAGGAGGACATGAACTGCTAAGCAGCAGTGTTGGCAGTAAATGGAGGCCAAGACTGACGTGGGAGCATCTGGGACAAATAAGTCAGGATGAATACCACTGCAGTCAGAGACGTCATCCGACAGAGACAATTTAAATCAAAGAAAAGAAATGAAGGACACAGTACAGTAAAACATTATTAAAAAGGAAAGAAACCCCTTATTTTCTAAACTTCCAACTGCTGAGGTTGGAGGCTCAACAGTTAGCTGGGGGGTGGTAGCGGGACAGGCTGTGTTACCTCCCAGCTTAGCTTTGACTCTAGAACTCAGCTAATGACTGTTGACTTACCCTGAGCTGTTTTGAATTGTATGTCTAAATGGAGACTGCTCTTGCTGACCCTGATCCAGCAGCCATCATGGCTGCCTTACACAGGGGTCCTCTCTACCTTCTTCTGATTCCGGTTTCACGAGCTTTGACATCAAAGTATCGGCATTCCAATCAAGAACCTGATCCCCTTATAAAAAGCAGAAATTCTCACAAAATCAACAATCAATGATCAGTAAATTTGGTTAGAAAATGAGCCTAAGAATTAGGATTTTTATATAAGCTATCATTTTACTTCAATGATTCCCCAACAAAATGCATATTCCACTTATACAAAATTCAAAACAGCTCAAGATTAGTCAAGAGTCATTAGCTGAGTCCTAGAGCCAAGGCTAGGCTGGGAAGTAACAGCCGCCTTTGTTTTCTGCAGCTAACTGAATCTTGTACTGCAATGTTCTTCTATTTTGTTCATTCATTCATTTGTTTTGGGAAATAGTTACTGAGCATCTAATTTGGAGCTGCACTAGATGGTGGAAAGCAGCAGTGAATGAGAGGGGTAAGGGCTGTGCTCTTAAGGAGCTGCTAGATCAGTGAGGAAGGTAGGTAAGGAGAAGGCAAAGAGAAGTGCTAGGAAGACAAAATAAAGCAAGGAGGGCTGAGTGAGGGTTCAGTGGTACAGGGCCTGCCTAACCTGCACCAAAACCACAAAACTGTAAGCCAATCAACCAAGGGGAAAAAAGGGTCAAGAAAGACAGGGACTCTTACTTCTTGCGGTCCTTGTCCTTCTTCATGCCAATACCTGATGCCAGAAAGGACTGGTTCTGGAGTATCTCAGAGGCAGCTTTCTTTTTAGAGAAAGCAATTATTTCTTCCTCCAAAGTTCTTCTCTTTTCTTCAAGTTTTATTCTCTCTTCCTGGTGAATTCGTTTAAGGTGCTCAAATTTGGCTTGCAGCTGTAAAACAAAGTGCAATTCCAACTGCTGACATCAGGTGGCAGGACACACACAGGAATGTGCCCTGGTGAGCAACAGTCCCCCAATCTCCCAGTTGCTTCAAGCAATGGTTCACAAGTACAACTACCTTGGTAACTTAAATTTTATAGATTACCTGCAAAATTGCTTGAACTAAATATAATAAAAACCATAGTTGTGTGAACAAAACTTGATCTTTTCCTAGTTATTTTCTTGCTTTATATTTTTCCAACAAAGTTTAATAGTTTCTCAAATCTATGTTCCATAAAAATTAGGGACATGAAAACACAGAAGGTGAGGATCAAGAAGACCCCTCTTATTTTCTACATAAGGATAATATACATAATAAAGTTTTTGAAAATTATACTGGTAACTCTGTTGGAAAGAAAATCAATTTATGTCAAGAACTTTAAAACTGTATCACATTTTTAGAGTCATTCTGAAAGAAGAAAAAAGGAAAAAAAAAGGAGGAAAGGAATTCTCATGGGGACAAAACACAGATTCGTAGGCCTTTAGTCTGAGGTAGGAGAGAAATAAAGATAAGCAGAAAGACGGCAGGAAAGTCATAATTTTAAATTGTACATTTAAGGAAACTGCAGCTTCAGGATGCAAAATTATCACGCACTAAGCAGGCAGTGTCTCTAAACTTCAAACACATGCAGATATCTGAGGAGCCCTGACGGACACTGAACACACAGCCCAGATGTCTTGGGAGCATGCCCAATACACAGAAAGCCTCCAGTCTCAGACCACATGCATTTACTCTGCAAGCACCTGCACTTTCTTTACTGCCTAAGAAATGTTTCTACCTGTAGATCCTGTACTAACTAAATACATTAAGAAAAACAACAACAAAAAAAAGAAATATTTCTATGCCCCTCAACTAGTGTGGCCTGCAATTCTTTTCTATGAAATAAGTCAGAGAACTTGCAATCTACCCTGTATGTTAAGGGTAAGTTGAGCTGAGGTCTCCATATCCGCTTTAGCGAGACCTGCTGGACTCCAGCTGGTGTAAATCCATGATCCTTACACCTCCATGCCTCTTTCTCTATCCTCCCTTGCTGACAATGTAGGGAATATGTCTCCTCCTTATCCATATATGCTTACAGCAAGGATCAGGAGTACTGCCCAGGATGTTTCCAAGGGCCAGACAAACCGCTAATCCATAGCTTACACAGGAAGAAAATTCCTTCAAACATGAAGAAGTTTCAAGAAACATCAGAGGGTTGGGATATACCTCAGTGGCATAAGCATCTGCCTGGCAAGCGGAAATGTCTTAAGTTCAATTCCCAGTACCGCAAAAAAAAAAAAAGGAAAATATGTACACAGTATAAAATTTATTTAAAAAAAGAAGCATCATACTCATTTCCCATGAGACAGCTCATGGCATAGTACCTGTCCGCAAGCACAAGGTCCTAAGTTTGGTTCCTGATACCTTCCCAAAAGAAACATTCATGAAACCATCCCCAGACCCTAGCCCATCCTAGAGCAATAAAAGCTTGTCCAGTCCTTTTGCAAGGGGGCCAGCCTGATTTTCTCCATCAGAGTGGTACCACCTGAAGCTTGTCTTCCTTCTCATTTTTCTTCCTTCTCAAAGGTTTTGACTGTAAATTTGTGCTGCTGCCCATTTTAATTTCTATTACCACTGAAGCAAATTTTCCTGAATGTCGTGTATCAATCCAACAACTTCATAAAATAAAAACTGAAAGACATCTTAAAATCAGAGAAAGCTTTATATATAAAAATACTCACTGCAGTAGATGTTATACTATATTCAGAAAAAAATCTACATAACAGAGATAAAGTCAAAAGAATAAATTTAGGCTAAATATGGGAGACTGAAATATCCCACCTTAAAGTAAAATATGAAAGACTTAAGCTCAAGATAATTAAGAAGGGCCCTCATTGCCTTGTGTGTGTGTGTGCGCGCGTGCGCGCGCACACACACACATGCACATGTGAGTACAAAAAACACAGGTGAATGAATCTATTTGCTTTTCTCTTATTAATCTGAAAAGTAGGGGTTTGATCCACCTGTGAATTTGTGGGGTGATTATTCTTCTACACAGCCATTATACATGAGATTTCTCTGGCTAAATTGAAAAAAGCAAAAATGTAGGAGGAAAGATAAAGAACAGAGTCCAGTAAATTTTCATTTCCTCAGGGTTAAAAAATCACCTTGATAGATCATCTGAAGAGAGCAATGTCCCTTAGAGGCATGCTTGTGCTTGACTGTTTTGTGCCACAACTTAAAGAATGCTCTAGATGGACCAAAAAGGGCTTACTTCTCAAAGGTATGAAGACCCCAAAACTCTTAGAAACAACAGATAAAAAACAAAGCCTGAAAAATGAAAGACAGGACTTAGAAAATGTACTCAAAATTTTATTATGATACATGGCACAGAGCAAACATTCAATAACTATTAGCAATTGTTAACAAAGCAAAAGAAAAGCTTAGACCTTTCTACTTGTGGCTCTTTTGTGATGACTATCAAAGAAAGCCCTGCAGAGGACTTGTGTGGACATCACCCAGAGGACTGCTCAGGAACTCTGCTTTTTCCCTTTCTCTACCCCAGCACCTTCTACAAGACGTGGAAGAGTACCATCATGAGATACGGTGCAAAGCACAAACTGCCACAGGAAGCTCAGTCAGGAAGATCTGGCTGGACTGTAGCCTATCTTCCAAACCAGCCCCCCAGGGACCTGAGTGGGCGGACTGTAGCTGTACCTGTCAATAATACAGATTGAAAAGCAAAATCTAGATCAATAAAACTAAGATTAGCATTTATCCTCTGGGTAGCAACCAAGGATTCATATAAAAAATATAACTTGCTGTTGAAGATCATATAAAATAATTAGGGAAATATTTCCGCATTAAACATCAGAGAACAAAGGTAGAAATCTAGAGAGCTAACCTCTAGACTAATGAAAACTGTATGTTAAGACTAATGAAAACTGTGGGCCAGTGAACTCCTGACAACAGTACTCAAAAGGGAGATAAGGCTGAAAGCAAGGCCTTTTCTAACCTAAGGTATTTTGATCCTTAGGTTAGAATGGTTTTTTGAAAAAAAAGTTACCATAATCTAACCCTCATTTTAAAATGGTTCCCCACTGTAGTTTTTCTTTTTCAGAGCAGCATCAGGTATCTGCTTTCTTAAATGGTTCCTGCTTAAGAAAAAATAATGTAACAGAAGTGCACATGTTGCCTGGTACATGTGTTAGAAGGATGAGATTTCCCATGATAATTCAGAACAGTGGATGGGGCTGCTGCACGAAGCTCAGTGGTAGAGCACTTGTTTAGTACATAATAGGCCTCGAGTTCAATCCTTAGCTTCCCAAAAAAGAAACAAAAAGCATGTCAGTGGTACAGAGACCCGTGTGTACCCTTCAGTGTAGAAGAGGAGCAGAATGGGGGTAAAAGCACGAGAGGAAAGCTGATGAGGGCAGGTCTGCACTGTATGCACAGAGATCACAGTTCTAACACTTAAATGGACATTCCTATTTGATGTACATACTAAAATATCTTGAAAGGTTAAAAAGTATTCTACTTTATACATCATAAGGTTAATTATGATTTCCAGGAAAACTAAAACAGGGAACCATTTTAAAATGAAGGTTAGGTAAGATTATGGTATTACCATTAATCTTAGGTATGGTGATGAAAACTTACTATGCTTTCACTTCTAGAATTTTTTTCAAAAAAATCAATATTCAAATTTCCAATAAATTAGTACACTCTCACTTTTACAAAACCACTTCTTGTAGGGTTCATTTAATCCCAAGAACTATAAGCATACTTGAAATAATACATTTGCAAATTAAATTACAGAAAACTTCAAGAACTTTTATGGCATCAGTGTCAATTTACATTAACATTTGTCTTCTCTCAACAATTCCTTTTTGTAGCAAAATGACCCTCAACACACCATTGCACTTATTTCTAAAAATCAACAGAAAATACCTTACTTTGAATAAAATTAAAATTATTGCTTGAAGAACTAGAAACAAACAAAATAATAGCAATTTATCAATATTTTCTTGTGACAGGGCTGTTATTCCAAGGTCATCTACACCACACAGCTGTAACCGGAAAGCTGGAATTCAAAGTTGAAGAAGGCTACTTTATAGCTTTCAGTTACTCACTGCCTGGAAAACAACTTTCAGGAAAGCCTTAAGTCATTGTTAAAATGTTTATGGCTCACAATTAAGGTATGTAGAATACTTCTTAGTAACTAGTCCATTATAAATCTGTGGTAAGTCATTCCTAAAGAAGAGTATTTGCTCAATTGGCTAAAATTTTAATTAGTTTTAAGATCTTATGGGGCTAGGGAGATAGCTCAGTGGAATAAGTGCTTCCCTGGCAAGCACAAGGGCCTGAGTTCAATCCCTGGTTCTGCCAAAAAACAAAACAAAAACCTGTTTTTTAAGGTCTACATTTAAAGTCTGTGTTAAAATAGCTACTTTAAAAAAATAGCTACTTTTTAAAGACATGAAGCCTTCAAAATTTTCTTAACTGAAGTTCTTAATACAGATCTTCCATGTTAATCTGACACATACAAATAAATACAAGTCACATCACTGGCAAAGCACCACACTTACCTCTCTTTCAGCTTCTTTCAATATAGCTTCTTTTTCCTTTACTCGCTGTACAAACATCTGCTTCATTTCCTCTTCCTTTCTCTGACGCTCACCATGGAATTCATGTCTTTTGGCTTCATAGGTCTCCTGAAGACTAAAAAGTCATTTGCATTATTTAGTTAAAAAGATGATGCAAAAAAACCTGCAAAGCCTTATATACCTCTCATTGGGTCTTGGAAATATACCACCAGGTACTAGTATCTTCTAACATGCAGTGACCTGAAACCTGGCTCTGATCAAAATAATGAGAAGAAAAGTCCTCCAGTGCTGCACACGGTGCTTCAGCATTGACCAGTCATTCACAAAAGGTACCCAAACACATTCGCGTTTCCACCTTTGTTAACTAATGTCACAGGTTCTTGTACCACTGAGCTATCTCCCAAGCCCTATAACATACAAAATTTATTCATGTACAAAATGTCCTAAACACCTCAGATCTCAAGGGGGCACTTTGCTTTGAACTAGGTTTGAGGTTTTTTGTTCTTATTTTGGTACCTAAAGAAATCCCTATATCCACCAACTACTTTCACACACACTTCAGAAGCTTTATCACATTTTGCTGGAACAACACTGGATATTCTTTAGTATAATTTAGGTATGTTTGGTAATAATCAAGGTATTATTCTTTAAAATACCTTAAATTTCTATGGTGCAAATTTTGAAAAAATACTTCATTATTATCTTTGTACAAGGACTTGAGTTGCTTAGGAAGAAAACAAATCTATCTGATGAAGAAAAAAGACTTAATGTTTGTTAAATATCTGCTACTAGTAACAGATACCTTTGGACTCCTGATGTTCATGATTTCCCACAGCAATCCTGAAAAATAAGCACTGATATTCTGTTTTACATAAGAACTGAAAGACCAAAGAAGTAATCTGCCCAAAATAATGCCACTAAACAGCAACAAGCTGAGGCACGAAGCAGATCAGTCTTGCTCCAAAGTTCATATACCATAAATCTGACTAGTGAAATTTAAAATTTAACTTCATGTATGACCCAAGTCTTCCACAAGTTCAAATGTAATCATCACAGCACTGACTGGACATTCTCATGCTTCTTTTTGTTCTGTTTACATTTATGTTTTATCAGTAGGGAAATGACTCAAATGCAAACAGTACAACAGAAAAGGAGTCCTTAGTTCTCACATTATTTTAAAATAATGTTTACCCAAAGGGTCTCATGCTTTCACCCAGGCAAACTTGTTCCAAGATGCTACAGTAAATCAGATCTGATTTAGTACATGATTAGAATTTCATGTATAAATGTTTTAATTTTAATAATATCAGGCTATAGCACCATACAAAATTTTAAAAGAAGTCTATAGCAACATAAAGAAGATTTTTAGTTCTAAAATTCTGACAAGAATGCTGCAGTACTGTAAGAAACAATTTAATCTCTCATTCTCTACAAGCGTTTTCATTCTTCCTTCACAAGGTGTTTGCTAAATTTCAGTCATTCTAAAACTTTGTTTAGAATAAAAGCCAACAGGCAGACTGTTAGGTTATGTAACATGGCTTGTTGTCCAAGGATTTTTTTGTGTGTGATAAGAGTTAAATATATTTTCACCTGTTTCAACTAAATACAAACACAATAAAGGTTTCCACTTCAGTTACTCATGTCAGTAAATACTAGGTAGTTGGCTTTTGCCATACATTCTTCTCTCTACTCCTTTACATCAGATAAGAACTTAAAAACCTTTGAAAGTAGAAAGATGTCAAATGACTTAAGAAGAACAATATCATTCACTTTGGGAGCTGGCCATACGTACAGTTACATAGTTACACAGATTCAGTGCAATCCTGATCAAAATACCATTATTGTACCCCATAGATCTAGAGACAACATTACTAAAATTCATCTGAAACCAAGCAAAAACAATCCTGGGCAATAAAGGGAAGGCAGGAGTTATCACAATCCCTGACCTAAAATTACACTATAAAGTTACTGTGATAAAAATTAACATGGTACTGGCAAATAAAACAGGCCTAAGGGTCAATGGAACAGATAAGAATTTGCAGAAATAACAATAAATACACTTAGCCATCTTATAGTTGACATAGGGGCAAACATGTTCACTGAAAGAAAGCCTCTTTAATAAACGGTGCTGGAAAAACTGGCTTTCTCATGCTGAAGACTAAAACTAGACCCGTGTCTATCACCATGCAGTAAATTAAAGTCAAAATGGATAAAATATCTAAGTATTAAAACAGAAACACTAAATCTACTGCAAGAGAAAGTAGATAGAAATCTTGAAGATTTCTAAGATAGGGTAGGCTGAAAGTTCATAAACAAAAGACAAACTGCATAGGAAATACTTCAAAGAATCAATAACTGAGGGGCTGGGGAAATAGCTCAGTAGAATAAGCACTTGCCTGGCAAGCTCAGGGCCCTGAGTTCAATCCTCAGTACCACAAAAAAATAAATAAATAAATAAATAAATAAATAAAAAGAATCAACAACTAGATTATACCTTATTGACAGGATTTGCACATCAAAAGAAATCACCAACAGAGTAAGAAGAAAACCCATGAATTGGTAAAAAAAATTGTAGCCAACTTTCCCTTAGACAAAGGATTTCTATCTAGAACATATAAAGGATTTTTAAGAAGACCCCCAAAATTCAAAGATTCAATCCTAAAGTGGGCATCTGAAGTGAATACATACTTCCTAAATGAAGAAATACAAACACCAAATAAATATATGAAAAATGTTCAACATCACTGATCATTCAAGAAATGCAAATTAAAAAAACACTGAGATTCCATCTTACTCCAGAAAAAAATAGCTAACATCAAGAAATGAGCCAATAAAAAATGCTGACAAGGATGTGGGGAAAAAGGAACCCTTCTCTACTGTTGGTGGGAATGCAGACTGGTACAATCACTGTGCAAATCAGTGTGGAGATCCCTAAAAAATTAAAATTAGAGGTCTCAAATGATCCAGCTATTCCTCTTGTGGGTATGTTCCACAAGAACTAATCACATCATACTGCAGCAATATGTGTGCACCCATGTTTACAGCAGCACAATTTGTGATAGATAAAATCTTGGAAACAACACAAATGCCCAGCAAGTGAGGAATGGATAAAGGTGTGGTATTTTTATACAATGAAGTATTACTCAGCTATAAAAAAGATAAACTTGAGGCTTCTATAGTAAATGGATACAACTAGGGATCATACTCATAAGTGAAATAAAACAGACTTACATGTATAAACATCTTAATGTCTTAGTGTAAGAAACCAGAAGAGTAAATAAAATCCAAAAGGTATAGCAGATATTGCAAAAGAGAAAGATACTCTCAAAAAGGAAAGAACAACTGGGATGAAGGAAAGGAGAAAGGGGATGAGAGCTAAGATAATTGTATTACTGATTCCTATTTTTTTTTTGATGGAACTGGAGACTGAACTCAGGCCCTTAACGCTTGCCAGGCAAGCACTTATTCTACTGAACTATCTCCCAGCCTCCTGTTTAAATTTTTTTTATGTGTGTGTGTTCTGATCAATTTTTATTTATATATATTTAAAATTTCACCTGTCACAGCATGTTCTTTTTTCCCCAACCATTAAGAAACATAAAAACGTTCTAGTTTATGGGTCTTAGAAAAGAAAGCAGTGAGCCAGATCTGGACTGCAGGCTGCAGCTATAGACCAAAGTTCTCAGCTGGTAACTGATAGGTGAGTGGCTGCAGCAGCTGCTGCTACATCAAGTGGGATCAAGTAGGGTCACAAGTATGGGTCCCTTATTCCAAGATGGTGGGCAGGCAGAGAACTGACAAGTCACTACTTTCCTCATTCTTGGTCCAGTTACACACAGAAATGGGCCCTGGAGTTACAAGAACAGGAGGTGCGGTCAGGCCCTGGGGTCAGGAGAAGGCTGGCATTGTGGAGTTGCAGTCCGTGGGAGGGCCACACCTCCTCAGGGTGGCAACAGGGACACATGCAGGTGCAGGATCTCTTCTGCTCGCTTCAGGTACTTCTTTTCACCCCTTCCCCGTGGGCAGGGGATGGGTCACTGGGCGCCCCCTGCAGTAGGATGTGCTCACCTTCTCAGTAAGCTTGGACGGCAGCAGGATCCTGAGCGTCAGTCTTCTCATCCAGGCCTGGGTGATGCACTCTGTGGGCTGACTCATAGGCAGGGGTGGGCCCTCCTTCCTCTGCTTCTTCCTGTCCTCCTGGGTTCCTGGTCCAGGCTTTTGGACTGTACTTCCATGGCTGCCAGTTCAACTACATGGGTGGGGCTGGGGCCTATACCTTCTTCCTTGGAGAAGGGGTCAAAAAGAGCAAGCTCAGCTTCAGAGAGGGACCCCTGGCACGGAGCCTGACACCTCTTCCATGCCACCACAACTAAAGAGGAGATCCAGGGCCTCCTGTGCAGGGCTGCATGGTGTGGGGTCCGCTGGTACTTCCAACTCCTTCAGGCCCATCCTTTCTGCAGGGAGTGGTTGAGGGAGTCAGGGACCATCAGGGGGGTGATATGGGGATCAAAGGTGGTGGCAGAATGTGCAGATCCCTGGAGACTTCAGAAAGCCATGTCACCTTCTCACTCCAAAAGAACTCTTTGAGCTGGGGGCTATTGCTGAGCACAGGGATGTGCACAGTGAAGCAAATCAGGTCCTCAGCCACCTTTTGCTGCTCCTTGATCACTGAAGCTTCCAACTGGCCAAACACCTGGGCACGGAGGAAGGCTGGGAATTCCTCAAGGTGTGGAAAGAGGTTGCGGTGGGTATAGGCCAAGTCTCCATGCAGCTTGTGGAAGTCATTGTATTACTTGCAGACAACCACCTCTTTGATATCCTCAGGGTTCTTCTTTGAGATAAACTGCATGGTACTCCATGCAGCCCTCGGGGTGTGTCCTGGGGTCGGACACTGTGCGGTGTTGCAGGATGTCATCTTCTGTCTGCTGAGATAATGGCCTGGGGAGCTGCACTGACCTCCGAGCACTGCCCCACCCGAGGCGGTCTCCTGTTTAATTCCTAAAAACATCTTTATTTAGTGTAGGGTCTCATTATGCAGCTTGGACTGCAGTGATTCTCCCATCTTAGCCGCCCAGTGCTGGTCTTACAGGCATGTGCCTGGTTTCAGTGGCTGGCTTGGTGCCTGGAGCCAGCATGGTATGTGGTACCAGAGACAGAACATGGGTCCTTGCACTTGCCAAGCAGGCACTTAGACTGCCAAATTTTCTCCCCAGCCCCAATTGGTTTATTGAAAGGAATAGTCAAGGGCCGGGGAAATAGTTCAGTGGAATAAGCGCTTCCTTGGTAAGCACAAGGGCCTGAGTTCAATCCCTGGTTCTAAAAAAAAAAAAATCAAAAGAAAGGAATAGTTAATGTTTAATTTTTTGATAAATTTTGCATGTGTATATCTGATAATCTGAATAACTACTTTGAAAATAATAATATGCAATATAACAACCATTGTTTATTTCCTATCATCTTGTTTTGAAATTCTGAATTGTTTTTTAACTTTTTAATTCTTTTTAAAATAAGTCATTCATTGTATCATAGTTTTAGCAGGTTTCCAAAAATATATTCCCTTTCTTCTGGCACTGCTGGAACCTCTTTGGCTGGCAGTCCCAAAATTCCCTTACCTAATAGGCTTGTTCTCAGGCCCAACATCTGCAAAGCCCATTTCCTCCAGCTTACTACGCCGATACAGCTCATAGTGCCTGGCGTGTGTCTGCTCCCGCAGGTCCTCCATGTTCATGCAGATGAGCATTTCCCGTAGCTTCACAAAGTCACAGTGGTTTTCATTCTCCACTAGCCAGGTGGAAACCAGAAAGAGTAATGCTGGATTATAATCACAGTATACAACTGGCTTGTGTTAAATGAGCAGAAAAAACACACGTGAATTAATAGTAAAATGATTCAACTGATTTATAGCTATAATTATTTTATACAAGTAAACAAGGAGAAAACTGCCATTATACACACTGTATCATAGGCAATGTTAACTAAGAGACCAGAGATTTGCTTTAAATTTAATAGCCAATGTATAATCAGGAAATTGTCCCCCAAAATTTATTATGTCACAATATACTTGAGTTATTTCATGAACATTTTGCTAGCAGTTTATTTTACTTATTTTATTTTTAAAAATTTTATATGATATAGAGTCTGGCTACACAGTTCAAACACATAGTGAGCCTGTCTCAGCCTCCGTAGTGCTAGGATTACAGGCATGCACCACCATGCCCAGTTCTGGGGCATAGCATGCAACACTGGGGATCAAGCTCCAGACCTTGTGCGTGCCAGGTAGATGTTTATGCCACTGAGGTATCTCCCTAGCACTAAAATTTCACACAATACTTTAACAAGAGTACATAGTTAGTCATGGTGGCACACGTCTGTAATTCTAGCATCTGGGGACACAAAAGGACTGCCATGAGTTCATACCCAGCTAGATTTTATTGGGAGTTCAAGGCCAACCTGAATTACATAGCAAGACCTTGTCTCAAACCAAACCAAAACAAAACAGGATGACATTATTTCACTTCAAAGTAGTAAATTCTGTAAACTATCACTTGCTATGCTGTAATTATCAAATTATTTTCCTACAATATTACATTGCTAAACCTATGCTAGACAGTATTCCTAATAAGTAAATATGTTAATATAGTCTAAGTTTATAATGACCATAGGACTACAAATATATGTTACTGTGACTAAAAGTCTTAGGTGCAACTATTTTTTTAGTGTTTTTGAGATAAGATCTTGTCATATTGCTCATGTTGACCACAAACTTGAAATCTTCCTGCCCTAGTCTCCCATTTTATATTTTTAATACATTAAGTTTTATATTTTCTCAGAACTGTGCATTAATTTTTAAAAAAAGTTCAATTTAAAAAAACAGTACTGGATGCCAGTAGGTGCAATCAAATGAAGTAGATAATACTAATGATTCATTAAAAATGCCAGATAATCAAAATCTCAAGCAGATTTAACTTCAAGTTGCCTAATGGATTTGTTTTAGAAATAGTATGAAAATGCTTAATCATAAAAATATGTAAGTTTATAAGATGGTTAATGTATCCTATAGTTAAATGGTAGTTTATATAGCATATCTAATACTAAAAATTCAAATTCTGAAAAAGGACTGGGGTATAGCTTAATGGTAGAGCACTTACCTACTATGCATGAGGCCTTTGATATGGTCTCAAACAAAAGAGAAAAAAAATCCCAAATTTTGATCAAAGCACCTAGTCAGGGAAGAACAGAGGTGTGGCACAAGGAGCATACAATATAGACTGGGTACTCTGCCTCCCTCTACAGATCTCACCTGAAGTGAGATCTACAGCCAAGTCCTCTGACAACCCTAGACAATCACCAACACAAAGAGTGGTCTAAAGGTAATTTTAAGATGGTTAGGCGTATGGCTAGAGTCTAAATGTGCACATAGGTGGAGCTTTCAGGAGTGACTGGACCATAAGTATGTGTCACTAGATTGGTACACAGATTGGTTTAACATAATTCCAGGTGTGGATGATGGACTTACGGAAAAGGGATGACCCTTTTAGGGCTTGGGTAGCACCAGCCAACAGACTTATAGCCTAAATGGAATGAAAAGGGAAAGAAGGGAGGTTGCTTCCTGCCTGCCTTGCCATGCACTGTTTCTCCTCTGCCATGCCACACCGCATTGGAACCAGGCAACTATGGGCTGAAACACCTACAAACCGTGAATTAAATTAAACCTTTCCTCTTTTAATTTGTGGTGTTGGGTACTTTGTCCTAGCAATGAAAACATAACACAGACATTAGGCAATATATAAATTTTCAAGCCATCAGCTACCTCATTTACCTTGTACAATACCCCAAGGGTACTGGCGGGCTTTGACCATCTTATTTCCAACTTTTACCTCATCCATACTTCCCACAACAGCAAACGGCAAATGTTCCTAAAAATGAACCATAATATTAATTGGACTCACTGGCATGCCAATGTGACAGCTGATCAACTAAAAATGATTTTTCTAATTGACAAATCTATTAGAATCAAATAACTTGCTATGTCTCAGATTTCAAAACTTGGTTTTGGATATATACTAACTTCTACAGGAATCATTCTTCAGTCCTAAAAAGAAAGTTATCTGCTGATCATCTTCGACATACGAGGCACTAATGCTACTGGGAATACAAAAATCAGAGAATTCTAGCATAGGTGTTATTTTCCTCACCTATGCTATGTATCTTAAAAGATAAAGTCTATGTTTAAGAAATTATACACATTACAACAAAATATATCTGTAGTGTCTGTATATATGTGCGGTTACAATACAAAAAAAATAAGTGATCAATATATACAATGAATGTTAAAATTTAAAAATTATTACAGTGAAAGACATATTGTTATCAATCCCCCTCAAATATACCTTGTTTTTAATGTTCTTGCCTCTTCTGGAAATAGTTCTGAAGTCCTCAATAGTGAGTCTTTATGAGGTGTGATCAATATACCATCCAACAAAAAGACATATTCTTAAAAACATCAGAGTATGTCCTCAGCCACCTTATTCACCAGATCTGGCACCATGCAACATCTGGCTCTTTTCCAGCTAATTACCATAAAAGGTAAATGCTTTGAATTGATCCGGATATTGTGATAGCCAAAGAGATTCACAAAAGAGGACTTCTACACTGCTTCAGAACATGGTAGAATGATAGAATATAATTGTCTTTGAAGAAGGGGAGTATTCTTTTGGGAGGGGGAATCAATAGCAATGTATCTTTTAGCACAGCAATTTTTTAAAGGCATAAGTATTTATCATATTTTTAGATCACAGTTATAAAAGTTCCAAACTGATGTCAGCAAAGATGACAAAAAATAAAAGGAGGAGATCAGTAAGTATAAACCAAATTAGACAGGATGGGATTTACTGGATCAAGCAGAGTGGGAAAAGCAGCATAGAGAATGAGATTCTAAATAAGATGAAACAGTTTGAGTCAGGGGCTAGACTCAAATGAGTCTATCTGAAGTTGAGTATCAATACAGAGGAAAAGTCTAGTTAAAAAGTGTAAGTGATGGGACAATGAGATAGCTCAGGGGACTAAGCACCTGCTTAGGCAAGTACAGGGACTCAAGTTTGATCCCTGGCACCACATACTGTGCCAGTCCCACCCTTGGGTGTGCTGAGCTGGCCACTGTAATCCCAGTGCTAGGTAGGCTGAAAAGTGGAGGATCACTACGAGTACAAGCTGCGTAGTGAAAGCCTATACCAAATACACAAAAAATTAAATAGCATAAGTACTACATTCACTAGTAACTAGTTTCTTAGTTGTATCATTCTGAAAATAATTACAAAATAGTATAAGAAATAAAATTACATATAAAGAAATTCAATATGTAGGAATCAAGACCTCTTTATTTGCATGTTAGATTGTCAGATTTAATTTAAATTTTTAATAAGAATAGGGTAAATTAAAAAGGAAAAAGGAGGAAAGGAAATATATAGTAACTGGATGTTTATAGACTATTTATTTCTATAATTTTCCAGGTAGGCACATAACCAAGGGTATGCTATTTAATTCTCATAACAACACTTATGATGAGTACTGCTGACCTAATCTTGTAAGTTATTAGTCTAGGAGAAATTAATAACTCCCACTATCCCCAAGTCCCAAAACCACAACCCTTCAAAGCACCAGACACTTAAATGTTACCACATTTTTCATGAGCAAAGTAAAATAAAGATCTTAGTTGTCTTAGTTACATTAAATTAAAAGTCAGGTGGCTGTTTTCCAGGTATACTGACAAGGTAGAAAGTGAGTCTAACTACCAGCTTCGAGATACTCCTCAAATACATGAGGTCCTACAGCACTCCATAGTAGGCTGTACAATCTTCTCACGTGTTCAAATAGGAGAAGCATCTTCCCAAACAATTAAATATGGTTCCATAAAAGATATGTCCCAGTTTCACAAATGTAACTTTATTTAGGTAAAGACATGCTTCAAAAATACCCTTCCAATTTAAAATAAAATGTTTCATTCCTCTTCTGGTATGTTTGAAATTGTACCTTGTTGGGAGTCTTTCCAGAAGACCCATGTAAAAATATATCACAGTTGTTATTTGCATATGTTACCCTTGCCTCAAACTGGTTGGTTTACCACCCTACCATGACTATATTACACTTTATATACCTATATCTATTTATCTATGTATATAATTATATCTATCTAATTCACTAATTAGACTTGAGAAAAGATTAACAACTAATAAGAAGTAGAACAGATATAACAGCACACTGTAATAAGTTACATGAATGGTTTCTCTTTTAAAATCTCTTACCTTTCTTGTGATGATGTGATTTGGTAAAATACCTAGGTGATGAAATATCATCATACTATTCAGAATGGAACATGATGTAAAATTTATGGGTTATCTATTTCTGGAATTTTCCAGTTAGTATTTTCAGTTTATAGTCGAACATAGGTAAATAAAATCTCAGGAAGCAAAATCCCAAATCTGGTAGATATGGGAGCAGAAATGGTAGTCATAAATAGCTTTATTTTCACACAAGAAGCCAGCTTAGCATTCCAGAAGGAGCTTACATTCATTGTGGCACTGATCTTGGCGATGACCTCATCATCTGTTGGGAACTGGTATATCTGGACACCATTACTGACCAACTCACTCATGAGCTTCACTTTAAACTTCTGTAATTCAGTTTTAGAAATTGTATCTGCTTTGGCAATCACTGGTATAATATTCACCTATTAACAAGAGAAAAGAGAACACAGATCTCTTAATTGAGGATCTGTTTTCAATCCTATAGTTATTATTCACACCAGTCAAAACCACTCAGTCACTGATAATAAATTTCCTTACCCAAGATTAGGACCTTGAGAACTACAGTACAGCTTGCTGCCTTATAAGGAAAGGGTTACTGGAATGCCGCTGAGTCCATTCATTTAGGTAGCATCCCTGGTTCTTTCCATTTAAACAGCAGGGATGAGTAGTTCCTAGAGACCTATGGTCTCAAGGCCTGGACTTTACTATCCAGCCCTTTGCAGAGGTGGTGCATATCCCTCTGACCTTGATAAACCATGGCTACTGTTCTCTCGCTCTTTCTCTCTCTCTCTCTCTCTCTCTCTCTCTCTTTCTCTCTCTCTCTCACACACACACACACACACACTATACCATGATCTGTCCAGATGTGTGCATTTAAAAAGAAAGCTCTTTTTAGAGTCATCTTTCAGTTAATTTTAGGCTTATGAGATGATGCACTGCCTGCTGCGCTAAGAGGGCATGTAATTTTAGGCTTAAAAATAATTTTTTCATGCTAGCTTTGGCAGTATATATATTAAAGTCTCACTTTTTTTTACTCTTACTCTTGGTCTCTTATAATTCAGTGATACACAAAATAAGTAAAATGTAATAAAATAAACAGATGAAATTATCACCTAATTTACTAAGAACATTTATTTCTTAGTAACCTAAGCACCAAGTAGTTATGGTAACTGATCTCTTGGTAAAACTAAGCAACAGGTTATAATTCTCTTTCTACTTGTTTCAGCCCTGACTCCACCCCTGTCAACATGCCATCGTCAGAGACACCTACCTGGGTGGTACAGGAAGGGAACTCTGCCAATACCAACTCAAATTGTTCCTGATACAAAGGAATAACTTCTTCAGAAGTACTAACTCCCATCACTGCCAGAAAGGAAGGGAGGTGGGATTGAGAAGACTGACTTACTTAATAAATCTAATCCTATAAGAGATTAATATCCCACAAAAGACTGATGTCTTCACAACTTGGGATTTTTTTAAATTTTTCAATCAAAAACCTTAGGTTAACCAGTCACAAGTGTCAGGGAGAGTGCTACAGCTTGTGTTTAGAGGTCCCCCCAAAGCCTCATGTGGTCACAGGTAGAACTTTTCAGAGGTGGGTGGATATAGTGTGTAATGTTTGGATTAAGTGTGTGATTGTTAGATTAATCCACTGATTGCTCTGACATAGTTCTAAATGTGGAAGACCCTTCCTAGATGTGAGCGCTACCTGTCCTAAGGGCACACAGCCTAGACAGACTCTAAGAGTCAGAAAGAGAGCTGCTGTTGTCACTTGCTGCTGCTTCTTTGCTGCTTGGCTGCCTTCTGCCCACCAGGAACTGTTTTTCCCCTATGATGCTCCTCTGCCATGTCACTCTGCCTTGGAGCAAACCAAGTAACAAACCTCTATAGATTTTCAGCTATGGTAAACCTTTTCCCATAGGTGTTTGGTATTTTGTCCCAGCAATGAGAAAAAATGTAAGCTAGAGAGTGAGATCACAACACAATTTGCAGTATAAGGGTAAAAGTAACACTTCTAATTTCTATTCTACTCTTAAATCATCCTGTTTTCTTCAGTTTTGCAGATTCAGTGTATTTATTTGTATGTATTGGCTTTCCATATGCCTCAAAGGAGATAAACATTTTTCCATCTATGTATGAAATTAATGGTAGAAAAATTTCCAACAATCACAAATAAACAAGTCATATGTTATTTACTATACATACAAATTTTGATGTCAAGTCCTTGGTTTCAATATTCTATATTTAGATATTCAATGAAGTGAGCAAAGTGATTAACCAGTAATTACTTCTACAATAAACTGTGGGAGATTGACTGTTAAAACATCACTGTTTACATGTCTATCAGAGGGAGGGAAAAGAAACAGATGTTGTTAAAGATGGACATGTGTTCCACTTGCATAAGATAAAGTAACTTCCTATGTCAAGTGGTCATGTAATTCACATGAGGAGCTGAAGACAACGGCCTGGAGGAGGCCGGGAGATCTAACTTTATTCAGTGCTCTATGCAAAGCAGGATATCCCTGTACCTGCCAGGTGGCTGCCCCTACAAAAATATATAGTACTGTGTATCCATATATTAAGTGCCAAATCAAGTAACTGAGGTATACCTCAATTTTTTCCTTAAACCTACAAAAAAAGATTAGTTGTAATATTCCTATTTGGTTTGTACAGCAGAAAGCTAAGGGGAGGATTATGATAAAGGAGCCCCAATTTCAGTTCTCCCCAACAGCTCAATAAAACAGCAAAGGGTGGTGACAATCAAGCCTAAGAACGATGTAGATGATCTTTTACTGTAGCCACAAAACATTTCATTGTTGTTTGAATGAAATACAGTATTGTTAGAAAGGTAATACTGTAATATCTCTTACATCCTTTGGTGGTACACATTACAAATTTAGAGATAGGTATTGTAAGAGTCTACAGAGTAGAACATGGGAAAAACACTAATTTTCTCTTCCATTGGTTCCTGACCATCCCTGCTAAAGGAGCATGTCTGTAATACCAGCTTCATCAAATTTTGCTAAATTCCAGGGACTGTGCTAAAAGTAATATAAGCTCTCTGCTCAGGCTTCACTACAGACTGTACGCTTTCCATCTCCATTTTTATCAAGAAACAGAACATCTCAAACCCCTTATGTTTTCAATAGTCCCTTATGCAATGAAAAGGTAGGGTATAAAAGTTGAATTTCTCATGCCAGTAATGATTATAGGACACTTTTCTTTTAATGCAAGATAATAACTAGTATTTACCCATCTTTTAAACAAATATAAGAATCTGAAGTGAGTTAATGAATACTTTTAAATAGCTCTCTGAATTTATACAAAGCTCCCTGGCTCAAAAAAATAAAAAGTAGGAAACAATATGCAATGTATTAATTATTGAAACTGTCCTACTAATGTGATTTGAAACTGTCTCATTGCTATTTGTTTCTCAATAGAATTATGGAAAAAAATCAAAAGTGGGTTTCTTGGTCTGGCCCAAATTAAAATACATGTCACTATTTCATGGGATGAAACGTTACACCTTCATCTTGGTCAGTGAAGTGCTTCTTACTTAACAGTGTCATGAAGTGAAATCAGTGTCAAATAAATCCTGTATAAAAAATGTAGAGGAACCCCATGATCTGGAATATAATTTAATCACTATAAAAGGAGCTAAAATTTTATTTTATGTTTCTTCTTTGCATCTCATTTTCTATACTTAATTACTCTAGAAAATATGATATAACCTTGTCAGATGTCATAAAGAGGCATAAAATAAAGGCTACTATAATTATGTATATTTGGTTACTATGTAACTATAACTATACATAGCTATCTATCTACTATACATATCACAAAGATAATTTAACAGCTCACAAACACATTGAAGTCCATTAAGTTGATGCTTTTCCTACCCCACCTTGCTGTCCAGGTTCCTCATGGTGAAGAGGTCGAGTGTCTTCAGAGAGTGGCCCGTGGGGGTGATGAAGTAGAGGCACACATGGATGCGAGAATCATGGTAGTTGAAGAGGGAGCGCTTGATTTTCAATTCTTCTTGGAGATAGGCTTCAAACTGAGCATTTATGTAGTCAACGATGGGTTGATAGCTGAAAAGATCATTATTTAAATATAATGTCACATGTATCTATGCTACCTTCAAAGATATTTGTACAACTCTGAAGTTTGAGGTATGTATTTTTACCAGCTAATAAGCAGTTGGTATCTATGCTAAACAGTTAACTTCAGTGACAGAGCATAACATACAGAACAGGCATTCACAAAGGTAATATCTCCAGCCATAAGGACAACTTGGAACAGTATCAAATTTATGATTCACTGTTGCATCAATTAGGGATTGGCTTATACAATGTACATTATAGTGACCAATTTATTCATAGTTAAGGCAGAAGACTACTGCAAACCCTTTCCTCTTATAAAGGGTTCCAGTTATAACACTGCTTGTAATAATGAAAATACATACTTTCAAAAAGTAACAAAGTCACTACTTTACACCAATTCATTTCTACCCTTCTCTTATGTCTTAAATATGATGCAATAATGATAAACTTTATATTACAGAAAAAATGGGATAAAATATATGTTAAAATTTCACTATCAAAACTTTCCTACAACGCTTAATAATGTAAGTAGATACTTTAGTCAGAATTTAGCCAAAAAGCTTCATGTACCATATATTTGTCTTCATGTCTTGTATTATTTTTTCCATCAACAAGGTAAGTCCTATCTTGGCTGGGCAAGATAGCTTGGCAGCATAAGCACCTGCCTGGCAAGTATAGGGTCCCAAGTTTGGTCCCTAGTACCCAATGCCATGCCAGCCCCAGAACCCTGGGGACACTGTCCTGGCCCCCAAAGCAGGTGTATTGGCATATGCCTGCAATCCCAGTGCTGGAAAGGCTGAAACAGCAGGATCACTGTGAGTCTGAAGTGTGTAGCGAAACCCTGTATCAAATAAACAACCGAATTCAGTACTGATTCATAAATGTATACTACTATGAAATAATTACAACTATTTTTGCTAAAATACACAGTTTACTAACGTGATTCAAATTATTTCAAAGGAATTAAACTAGATACAAAAATGTCAATTTGTTAATATTAAAATGCTTAACTGTTAAAAATAATTAATCTCTAGGAGGAAACATAAGCATTACCATAAGGAATCCAGATCATGGCTCACGAAGCAAGAAGACAAAATAAAATAACTTTTTTATTACACAAAAAGACCTCACATACCTTTCTTCTTTATTTACTTGGTCACCAAATCCCACCGTATTCACAATGGTCAATTTTAACCGAACATTACTTTCCTGGAGTTCATATGTCTGAGCTTTAAGTTTAACATCTGGGCAAAAATGTGAGCATTCATGTTCTTCAAAATTAGTATTAAACAATGTATTAATCAGTGTTGATTTTCCAATTCCAGTCTCTCCTGAAAGAAACAAAGGCACCATCTTTAAACCATTAACAGATCACAGAAATGCTAAGTTACTCAGTACTCGAGCACTAAAATATCTACAGAATAAAACATTAAAGCTAAAGAAAACAAGCAGCAACAACAAAAAAACCCCAAAACAAACAAACAAACAAAAAACCCTAGTAGAATTTAAACTTAGAAAATCCCTGAGACCAGGATCTCAAATTGCTAACATGAACATCATATTACTTAGAGAACAGGTAACTCTGTGGGAACCACTCAGGAGGAGTTGCTGGCACTCACCCACACAGAGAATGTTGAAGCAAAAGCCCTGCTGAATGGATCTATTGACAAGCTGATCAGGCAAACTCTCAAAACCAACATGGCCACACATAGTCAAGGAACGAATAGTTTCTCTTTTCTGAAAGAAAACAAAAATGATAGCAACAATTAAAAAAAACTTGACTGAAAGAGGACATAGGTGTACTTCAAAGGATAAATACATTTACAAAAGGGATTACAGATTTTAAAATCATTTTCCCTCACCTGGGATACAAGTGATTAAGTAGATTTCTGAGAAATATGAGAATTCATTTAGAAACTCAAAACATGGTTTTTATTCCCTTTAAAGGACAAGCATCTACAACAATTTATAACATTAAAATATTTGACTTCCAAAAACAGGCAAATGGTGGTGCCTAAGTGATACACTATGCTTTTTTTTCTTTTGTGGCCTTTATAAGCTGTTTCATATCTTTTCAAGCTTCTTATAGAAATTTTATAGATGTGAAAATAAAATATGAATCCATGCTAAAAAGATTAAACACATGTTGAAAGATGGTCTGTTGCATGGCTAGACTTGTTTATAGAGTTATAGAATCAATTACTTTGGTTTTCTGGGAAAATAACTTTAAATATAATTAAAAGAACAGGAAAGTGCTCAAATTATGGCATATACACTCATAAAATGGAGAATTTGGTTATTACATATGATCAACTATTTTGAAAGACAAAAAGTGAAGGCTAATAGAAATAAAATGGAATGATAAAAATATTGATCCAAAGGAAGACAGAAAACAAAATGAAAGAATAAACAGGATGCACATGAAGCATAAAGGGGACGCAAGGCAAGTTCTTCCTCACTAGCTTCTAGGAGGGATGGCAAAGGGCCAGGAATGGTCTCTATGAGCTGATGACACCCAAGCCCACAGGAGGTGAATTCTGCCAATAACCTGAAAGAGTCTGGAAAGGGAGACCCATGTAAGAAGCCAGGAAATGGATACCATGGACACAAGACTGAGCAGAGAAGCCGTGGGCTGTGCCTGATTTTCTGACCTGTAGAACTGGGAGACAATAAACAGACACTGTTTAATGAAGTTAAGTTCATGGTAATGTGTCATATAGCAACAGGAAGCTAGTATGCTGCATTCACTTTAGTGCCTTGTGATTCTCAGTTATGTAAGCACGTTACTGTTACCATTTTTTACAAAGGGAGTGAAAAAGTACTATGCTTCCCATGAATGCACTCAAGATTAGAACATTTGCTAGAGTTTTTACACCAAAATTACCCTGAATGGCCTCTAAAATTTCCTGCCTATGTAAAATTACATGTTTTTTTTATTGTCACAGGACCAAAAGAAGCATTTTAAAAATTGAAGGTGTGGTCTCTGTGATTTAAATGCAGATGGGTCAGAGCAAATGAAACTAAACCAGGGCTACTCCATGTCACTGAAGACAGTGGTGACTGACAGTAGTCTTCAGGAAAGCAATTACTTAGAAGGCAGATGAAGAGTAACTCAAAAAGTCCACCAGGTAATAAAGATAGAAGAGAATGTTATCACCAATTATTGGGAGAAAAGAATGACAGTCTGATGGTTCAATTCAGATTTATTTATTTATTTATTATGTCTTCGACACAATAAACAGGGTCTCAGGGTCTTACCACGTAGATTGGACTCCCAGTGATCCTCTTGTTTTCAGCCTCTCAAGTACTGGGATTACAGACCCAGTCTCAATCGGCCAATGCCCCGGGAGCAGGGCTGGCATAGTACCCCAGGGATCGAACCCTGGCTGCTGCATGAGAAATAAAAACTACAACTATTGAAACACAGAACTAAAGGAAATTCATCAGTTTTACTAACATTCTTGTGCTTGCATGTTTGTTTCAATGAGCAACACACCTCTCTGATCAAGTCAAACTTACCCTCTTTTAACTCAAATTTTTAATACAAATTACCAAAACCACCCTTACTACACAAACTCAAAGGCCCTTGGAAACACCAAATCTAAGTTCACAGCAGATAGCATTGGTTGGACAACCCAGTGGTTGTCTGACACTCACAGATCTCTGCCTCACTGCAATTTGCTATGTGTTCAGCAAAAGTAGTGTTAGCCTTTCTATGGGATGCTGCTGAGGTACTTAGAGTTCTAATTTGCATAATGCCAAAAACAGATCCCCAAAATAAAAAAGCAAAAAAAGGAAAAACATTGCTTAATGTCAAAAAGGATGAGAATACTGCAGATATTCAATAGCTATTCAACAATTAACTGATGTTTCTCTTGAATCAACAGAAAAATTCACATTCAAGGTTGCCATACACAAAAGCCTCTCCCATAAGTCTGAAAATTCTCTAAGTTATTTTGAAATCACATCAATGAGAAAATATATGATCTGCGTAAAAGGTAGACTCACTCTCTGTTCCCCACTGCGTAACTGTGAGGGTATGGATGCAAGTTTTGATGCCATGTGAGACTGAAATGGCTAGAAAAGACACAACAAAATGTAGATACCTTAGCCATCAACCTTTACCTACACAATATTTACATTAAAAATGGGTTCTAATAGTGTATTACTAAATCTTGACTTCCCAAATATCCATACTATATATGCAATTGTGGCTGTCTTGCTACCTAACTGAATAAAATACAATATTCAACATAAATGCTAATATGCTTACACACACACACACACAATGGGGACCATGGGGATATGAAATAATATTTTATTATGCTAGTAAACAGCCTACACGACCAGGATCCTGTGGTCTCAAGGACAGCATGATGTTGCTTTAGGGACAGTGAAGTAGGGGGAAGCTGTTTGCTTCTTCACTGCGCAGAGAAGGCTCATAACTGCAGCACTCCTAAAGTAAGATAATACCTGCTGAGGACAGTGTAAAGAATGCACACATCTGGGTACAGGAAGAACCTGTTCTCCACTAACTTGTCCTATTCACTACAGTTGCCATTCCAAGGAAAGTACACTACCCCTTTTCCTTGCTAATAAAAATGGGTCAACCATGGAGACTACTGCATCTGTCCACTGCAGGCAGGTTCCTTCCCAATCCCTATACCTTGAAAATTAGTTTTTGTCTTTATTCCTTGCCACCCCCCCCCCAAGTTATCTGGATGTCTGACTAGCCCCTGGCACACATACACATAAGAAATCAATAAACTTCTGTTCAGAAGGAGAGAAGTAATGAATGCTACTTTTACTGAAAAGACTTAAAGGGCTGGGCAGATAGCTCAGTGGACTAAACACTTGCTTAGGCAAGTGCAGGGGCCAGGGTTTCATTCCTGGCACCACATGCCATGCCAGCCCTGGACTCCCCACCCTCCACCCTATACTGAGCAGAGTCCAGGTATAATGGTACATGCCTGTTATCCCAGCATTGGGAGGCTGAAAACAGGAGGATCAGAGACCCTGCACACACAAGCGCGAGCGCACACACACACACACACACACACACACACACACCCCTAACTAAACAAATAAATGACTTAAGTATTATATGAATCAAGGTGGCACCCCAAATTAGCAATGTTTCACTGCAGCATACCAAGCCAAACAAAAATGTTAAGAATGCTCCAACTGCAATAACAACTAGAAAAGCAGGGATTTTAAAATCTGAGCAAGTGTCATGGCTATCCAATTAATATAAAACAATGAGCATTTTCAGAACTTCCATTATAAGCTCATCATTGTGCTAACTCATAGTACATTTCCTAATTTAATCCTCATTAAAAACATACATTACACATATTATTCCCACAACCTAGATGAGAAGTCTGACAAAGTAGGTAATAGAGGCTCGATCTGACTGCAAAGCTGGTGCTCTTTCTATTGTCCAAAGTTTCAAACCATATACACAGTGACTGTAATAAAAGAGAAAGAGGGAACGAGGGTATCAGAAGAGCTATGCTAATTTCAGGACACTACTATCCTACTTTTGAATGATCATAAGACCCTGAAGTGGCACATCATTTTGTTAAAAGGAGCTGGGGGTGTAGCTCAGTGGCAGAGAATTTAGCTAACTTGTGCAAGTGCCTAGATGGATCCTCAGCATGAAAGCAATGAAAA
>PVKA01018990.1:0-42849 GCA_004027165.1 Ctenomys sociabilis | reverse complement strand
TAGAATTATGTAGAAGCACAGCGTTATCTATCCCAACTGTACTGTCTATACACACACATCCTGATTTTTTCTTTCTACAACCCTTCCTTTGTCTACACCTGTCAAAAGTGGGCACTCCATTGACATTCAACTACCTTAGGTTCTTGAACTCGACACCACAATGCAACACAGTCCAGCATTCTGCAACCATAGGGAGTTACTCAAAGAAATTGTCGACCATATCCATTTACAGCTCAGCTTAATATTATGGGCTCATGATGTATACTTCATTTTTATACATTTATGCTTTTCTGCTGGATGGTTAAGACCTAGGTAGATTAAAACTTATATACCAACACATGTACTTTATATTTCCTATGTGGTCATTGAAGTCTTCTAAAACCAATGGCATCTCTTATAAAAAAAAATATAGAAAAGAACAAAGACTGCAACTGTAAACTGGCAATGAAGTCCCTACAAAATATCTACCGAGTTTCTAAAAATTGTACTTAGAATGTTTTGACTGTGCTCCATGTTACAATCACAGTGGATTCTCCAGAATATTTTTCTATCTTAAGCTGATTTCACTTAGTAAATCAGAGAACCTCTTTCCATCATGCAAATGAATTTAGCATTCTTAGACCCACAGCCAGTCATCAGTTATCACATAGTAACAAATGTACCTCAAATGTATTTTGTTACAGTTGATTTTCTAAAAAAAGTCATTTCCAGGACCTGGACTGGAAATGTCTGGGAAACACTAGAGAAGTGCCCCTCCCTGAAGAGAGAAAAAAAGAAAGCTGGGATATTTATGCTCCCATTGCTGCCAACCATGGGCTGAGCATCTTTTCTTAAACAGCACATTAATATTACATTACTTCTAGAGATGTTATGCTAACCTCCAAGTAAAAATAATATTATTACTCTCCCAGATGAAGAAAGAAGTTGAAAGAGCTAGGGGGCAGTAAAACTTCACTTTTAATTCAACTTGTTTAACAGAGAGCAAGCAAAAAATATTATTTACAAATAAATACACCTATTATATATTTTTGCAACATTTTTATTTTAAAGAGACCAAGGAAAAAAACAATAAAAACAACATAGTGTTTCCAAACAAGATGAGAGGAAATTAACAATTGTTCTTGTATGGCATACTGTCATTTTCAAATGATTGTTTCAAAATCCCTTCATCTTGCCAAAAGGAAATGGCTGAAATGACCAGATAGATGGGAGCGTCAAGTTGATCAAGCAATGTAAATACTATGTGTTCATCTAAACAAACTAATAGAAATTAGTAGTATGATTATCTTTGCTGTCTTTTGTATATATACTTTTTTCCCCTTTCTTCTTTGCTCTTTTCCCTTCTCCCAGTGAAATTTTTAAAAGAATGGTGAATAGGTGACAGTCATTGTTTATTCTCTTCCCACTTTTAGTTATTAAGGCTCATTCAAGTTAATTAATTAATTAATATGTATTTGCTACAGGGTCTTACTGCACAGGGGGGACTCATAGTGATCCTCTTGTTTTCAGCCTCCTGGTCACTGGGATTACACGCGTGCACCACCATGCCCAGTCTCATTGGCTGGCTCAGCATGCCCAAGAGTGGAGCCAATGCGTCATGTGGTGCTGGAGATTGAACTCTGGTTACTGAACTTGCCTAAGCAGGTACTTACTCTGTTGAGCTGTCTCCTCAATAAAATTTAGCATAGTCTAATTTAAAATATAGTTTTGAATTGAATCCTGGGTGCCAAGATTTTGGAGGGAGCACTTGATTGTGATTTCCTTCTGAGTAATGGTGTGGTGATGCACAAAAAAGAGAAAAAGTAGTGCATTTGTGGGTAAGGATCATCTATATGCTTTCTGAATTCTAGAGAGGGGAACTCGATTAGGTCTTGCTGTGGAGAGAGTTCCTTCCCTCCAATGCTAATGATGTTCATGCTGGTGAGTGTGCACATCTGGTTGAATGAATGGGTTTTTTTCTCTAGCACAGTGCCTCCCAGTACTCACCTATCCCTCTTCTGATTCCGCAACAGCAGGAATACCATCTATAGCTGACAGCGATCCATGCGCATAACTGCTTTTCTGGAGAAGACATGACCTCCTGGACTTACCAGCTACCCACTCTCTTACACCGGTGAACCTCTATGGTCCATCCCATGGAGTCACATGAAGTGCACATATCTTTTGCACCATTCTCAAAATTATAAAGAACTGAAATGGTTTGGGCGGTTGGTTATTCATCTTTTTTCATTTCATCCACAGTCTCTTCTCAATATCTTGCATGCTCTTTTGTACTCCAAGGGAAGCACTCAGATTCTAGATTGTCTAGATTCTGGACATGTGTCTTCACACTATCGAATGTCAGGCACAAGTTTAAATGCAAGGGTTTTCTCAGTACCACCTCCATCTGCAATTTCCTTGGAGCACCTTTCACCTATTGGAAAGGAGAAAGTCTTACCCTGTGAGATCTTGATATCTCTGATAAAATCAACTTCCCTAAAAGTTTGCAAATAACAGGAATATTAATTACAATAGACCATGTCAGTAGCCTTTCGCTAATGGTAGTTCTGTAAGTGTCTCTTTTTCTGTAGGACAGGGTCTACAGGGTCTCACTATGTAGATAGGTCTCTTAGTGATTCTCTTGTGTTCAGCCTCCCAAGTGCTGGGTTTACAGGTGTGGGCCAACATACCCCAGTCTCAATCTCTGCCTCTGCGTGCCCCACGGGAGGGCCCAGTATGGAATGCCAAGGTCGAACCCTGGCCACCTCACTCTGCCTAAGCAGGTGCTTTAGTCCGCTGAGCTATCAGGCCAGCCCTGTCTCTTTCTTGAGTTGTGTACATATCACTCAGGGATCTTGTCAAAATATAAATCCTAATCCATTCAATCTGTGCTTGGGCCAAATATTTTACATTGTTAAAAAGCTATCAGGTGAAACTGATGCTGCAGATTCATGAAACATACTTTAAGCGGCAAGGTTAGAGTAGTTAGTACTACTGCAACCATAGGTGTCTATGCTTTATTTAGGACTTCCAGGGACAGGTGGAAAAAAAGAGGTGTGTGAGCAAAGAAGGGGAAGCCATATTTATTTTCTATCCAAAATCCTTTTTTATGATTTGTAATGTTTTGCTTTTATTTTTATGCATTTCAATTTTAAAAACCAGAAGACTGACCAACACAAAACATAATAATTACTTTTGAAAGATTACCATTCTTCCAGTATGTTTTTATTCTTCATGTGGAATCTTCACTTCTGTTTTTTTTTCAAATCTAGTGACCAGTGTAAACATAGATAGACAGACAAACAGACAAACAGACAGACAGACAGACAAACAGACTGACAGACAGATAGATAGATAGATAGATAGATAGATAGATAGATAGATAGATAGATGATAGAGATATATCAGCTCACTCTGCATTAAAAGTTAAACAGTTTTGTCTTTCTTGTTTAAGATGGATATCCTTGTCTAGAAAATATCTGCTCACTAAAAGGAAATTTAAAATGCATAAAGTTAGATTTTAGAGCTAGTGCTCTACAACTACAACACATAATTTTGGATACCTCTTGTGTAGTGCAGAGAACAACCAGTCCACACGCATTTAGGGCATAACATAAAAAAAAAACCTAAAAACTCCCCTGGGTCTTTTGCCAAAGAAAACTTCCCCAAAGTTCAGTTTAATCTGATAAAATACACTGATGGCTCATTTTCTCTCTCAGTGTTTCACCTGCATTCCTGATGCCTGTCTTGGTTTGTGCTTCTGTCCATATCATCCTGTAGGGATTTTTCATCCCTACAGCCTCCCTAATGTGAGTTTCTCCTAATGAAACTCTTCGATTTGGTCTTTTCTTTCCTGCAGACTCACTCTTAGATGGAGTGCTGCCAGGGTTAATTGAGGATTCACGCTCACAGACGTTTTAGCCCTATTTCTTCCCAATTTCTGAGTCAAGCCAGCACTGGGTTCCCTGTACGCTCAGCGCCATCTCTGGTCATCAACTAGAACTGCAAATCCGACTAGGTCGAGGTGGGTATCCTCCTTCAGTCTTAGAACCTTCTGGCATGGACTGGGCTACTTTTCTTTCTAAACTGGCTGAAGAATCTGCCAATGGGCTTGCTACTAAGCTTTTTAATCTGAGATTATCCAGGGTCAAACTAATGGTGTCATTTCATCTCTGTCAAAGAGTGGACACTTATAGTCAAATCACATGCTTGAGGCAAGCTGTCCATGAATATTACAAATTTAAAACATTTTTTTCTAGTCATTAAAATGTTTTAAGTGTAGTTATTTTGCAGCGATTTAGTGGGTACTTACATATTCAAACAATTGCTTCAAATATTGATTTAACGTTTGTGCTTCAGATACACCTGTCGTTATGCCTTATAAATTTGTCCAATGCCTATTATATTTTGTTTCTTTCTCTATTTCTTTTTCCATATCATGCACCTTCTGCCCTCCTTTCCTGAACCAAAACTTGTTCGAGTCAACCACTGTTAACCATTTCAAAGATAGGCCTATTACATTTTGCTATTCCTAAATCAAGTGCAAATCAAATTATAGTATTTGTAAAAATATTTCATGTTTCCATAAAAATTATCTTGTTTGCCTAATTAGAATATTTTTATAAGGTAGGGCATTTTCATGGAATTTATAAACTTTTAATTTATGTATGCTTAACCTTACCATTATTTATTCCCTGGTTTTGGATAGAAGGAAGCAAAATATTAATCTTTGACTTCCTTATTCAAAGAGAAAGCTTATTGCCGTGTACCAGCAAAATAAAAACACATCAAATTCTAAATGTATATATAACAAATATAAGATAGCCTGGGAAAACTTGAAAAGGTAAAAATGTTTACCTGTTTTAAATGACCGAGTGCCACCTCCTGTTTTGTTGAACAAAAATAAGACCTTTAAAATGAGTATATTACAGTGTAGTATAGACGGGGAAAATTAAATATTTCTTTAAACTGATGCCTCTGATCTGATATGCATTTTATAGCTGATCAGTCTCTCCCACTTCAGTTCAAGCCATTAGAAACCATTGTTTCATCCCCTCATCATTCCAAAACAAGGCACATTGCATAGCATTCAAGATTCAACCTTGAGAACAATCAGCAAATTAACCTCTTCATTGAAAAAGAGTATTTTAAGCTTTTACTAAAAAACCTGACAGTAGTAGTTTTCCACACATAGCAAAACTTTGCATGCCAAATCCAGTTCACAGTTTCATGAATCTAAAGGGCAAGATAACAATTCTCCCTGTTAAATTAATTCTATGGAAAGAAAAGCTGTCATTCATTTAACAGATGTCATTGATAACTTATCTTGTACAAGAAGTAGTGTTATAGATAAAGTAAACCCCAGCAAATAAGGTGCTCACACACAAAATTAGGCAGGCATATTAATCACTATGTATAAATGCAGCATGTAAATACATACACAGGCATAAATTGCAGAAAACAGTATCAGAAATTTATATCAATTCTTAATGTACATTTTAGTCTTTATAATTACAATATACATTGTAGTCCTTTTTTTTAAGGAAGTGTCTACAGGGTGTTCAGGGTCTCACTACTAGATTGGACTCAGTGATCTGCCTGTTTACAGCCTCCCAAGAGCTGGGAGGACAGGCTTAAGCCACCATGCCCAGTCTCAACCACAGGGCTCAAACCCCTGGCCTGTGCACCTACTTGGAGGCACTTTAATCTGCTGAGCTATTTGGCCAGCCCTAGTCCCTTTTCTATCCTGATTAGAACTTATATCTTCAGGATCCTTTAGGGTAGAGATGTTCAGTTTCCAGGCTAAGATGTTATTAATCAATATATTTTTTCTATTTTACCAGTTTTTAAAAGGGAAAATTTTAACTAGGTTCCTTTGAACTCCCTTATACAAGTACTACATATGTTCTAGAAATTATGACTTGTTTTCAGTTAATGAAGTGAGATGTTTTGGGACGGTCAATATTGTAGAATTCCTTCACTATATACCACAAAACATCTTATTTTTTATATATTATTTTTGACTGAAAAATGTTAGAAATTACCATTAGCCACAAGGTTTAATTTTGTGTGATTATAAGATGTAAATCTAGATATATGCTAACATAAAATGATTGCTAACACACTTTTTAATTTTTAGGAAAACATTTATTTGTTTACTTGGCACAGGGTCTTACTATGCAGCTCAGACTCATAGTGATTCTCCTGTCTCAGCCTAGCCAGGGCTGGGATTACAGCTATGCATCACCACACCTAGTTTCAGGGGCTGGCACTGCACGCTGGGGCTGGCATCACATGGAATTGAACTCAGGTTCTTATGCTTGCCAGGCAGGTGCTTATATCACTGAGCTGTCTCCCTAACACCTACCATACTTATTTAGGAATTAAGTAATTTCAAATTTAAGACATTGCAAATTTAACAATAGATATGATGCATACATTAACATTTATTGCATTTCTATTACCAGTGATAGTCCCAATCGATTATTTATTTAGAAAAAATTTATTGTCCAGATTCTGTGTCTGGAATGACACCTTTGATTGTCCGTTAGCCTGTTGATTACCTATTAGGTAATAGATATACCTATTAGGTCAGTGTCCTGGCATTAGATACGTACTTGCAACCAGAGCAATACCATTAGTCTTCTGTGAGGCAACAGAATAAATTATAAATAAAAGGTGCCACATTATGATAAAATATATTAAGAATGAGGGGGACAACCCACACGGGCCCCACTCCTGTCCCTCTCTTGGATAGGAGCTTTCTTTCCCTCAATAAATATACTCTGCTCATAAATATATATATATATATATATATATATATATATATATATATATATATATATATAAAATAAATTGTTGCTATGTCTTCTTAACATAAGAGATAAAGAAGACATATTTCAGGTTCAAAATGCAAAAAGTATTTGCATGAATATATTCTCTAGTGCCCAGTGGATATATGTATACATTTGTCTTAATTTATAAATTTTTTATGAAAATTAAACAAAATTTCATAACAATATAATAATAGAATAACAATAGTTAATGCGCTGTTTATCATTTTATTCAAAGCAGTTACTCAAGTAATAAGACATAAACAAATATATTTCTCTCTTAAAAATATGAAACAAACAGATACTAGCACAAAATTTTCTTTTCAATGAACTAAGAAAACTTATAGTATAAATGGAACAAATTAGCCTGTATATTTTTCAAACAACAGAAAAAATAATTTTTGAGAAACCATCTGAATTTCTCTTATTTATCTATCTTCCATTTTGCTCCTCATTGGCATATATATACTTTAAATGTTTGTCTGACCTATGTCACTTAACATTATGTTCTCAAATTGTAACCATTTCCTATGAATTTAATTCAATTAAAAAACCTCAAGGTCTGTTAGTGTTACAACTTTCAAAAAACAAGGTTTTTTAGAATTTGGCAATGAATCTAGCAGGTCCTGGAATTTTTTTAATAGGTTTTTCATTACTGCTTGATTTTTGTGTCTATCATGGGATTATCCAGGATTTTTAAGTCTTGCATTTCAGTTTTGGTTTTGATAAAGCATATATTTCAGGAAATTTTTCCATTTTTTCTGAATTTCCCAATGTATTGGTGCACAGATTTGTGAAGTAGTTGTTAATAGTCTTTTGGATTTTAGTGATGCTCTTTGTGATTTTACCTTTTTAATTCATTGATTTGTGTCTTGTCTTTTTAATAAGATTGGTTAAGAGTTTGTCTATTTTGTTTATTTTTTCAAAGCACCAGCTCTTTAATTCATTGATATTTATTTTTGTCTCTATTTTATTGATATCTGTGCTGATCTTTATAATTTCCTTCCTTGTGCAATCTCTGGGCATGGATTGTTCTTGTGTTTCTAGGATTGTGAGATACATTATTTGATTATCTAGGCTCATTTTGTTTTTCTGTTGTGGTCATTAACAGCTGTAAATTTCCCTCATAGGACTGCTTTCATTGTGTTCCTTAAGTTTTGGTATGTTGTGATGGTATTATCATTTAATTCTGGGAAATGTCTTATTTCTTCCTTAATTTCCTCTGGGACCCATTGATTACTCAAGAGAGTATTGTTTAATTTCCATACATTTGCATAATTTCTGTGGTCTCTTTTTTATTGATTTCTGGTTTTATTGCATAGTGATGGGGTAATATGCATGGTGAAATTTCTATTGTTTTTCATTTACATAGACATGCATTATTAGCTAGGATATGGTTTATTTTGGAGAAAATGCCATATGTTGCTAAAGAGATTGCTATTCTGTTCTCTTGGAACACTGTGTATACTAATTTCATTTGTTTTATGTTTTGGATCAACTCTGATATTCTTTGCTGTAGTTGATCTATTTCTGATAAGTATTGAGGTCCTCCACTAAAATTGTATTAATAATTTTCTGTTCCAGGTCTATTAGTGTTTGTATTATAAATCTGGGTGCATGTGCTTATAATTTTATCTCTTCCTGTGGAATGGTTCCATTAACAGTAAGTCTTTATTTGCCTCTGGGCAAATTTTATGTTGAAATCCTCTCAATCTAAAAATAGGGTAGTTACTTGTCTCAGTTACTTTTATCTCATATCTGAGACAAAATATTTAATACCCAAAATTAAGGAAGGGAAAGGTTATTTCGCTTATAGTTTTGTGGAGGTTTCAGTCCATACTAAACTGGCTGCAAGGCAGACTGGCACATGGCAGAGGGCAACAGTTCATTGCATGGAGAACAACAGAAGAGAAAGAGCAAAAAGGGAGAAGCAGCAGCAGTAGAAACAGAGAACAAGCCTCTGTCCCTTCCTTATGCTGCATCCGAGCTATCCACCCTGAGGGTAGCTGTAGCACTCACAGAAGCGCTCACATGCACAGTCCCAGCATAGGTTCATGAATTAATCACAAACTCCTGAAGCCTGCCCCATGACTACATGAGGCTTTGGGGGGACACCTAGACACAAACCATAGCACTACTTCTGCTCGTTTATGAGTAACCCATCACAATACTATACAATAATATTCAATCTAACATGGTTCCAAAGAAAATGTAGAGCAAGCACAGCAGTAAAAGAAAGTGAAGTTTGGTAATGAATGTGACAAGAATATGCAGAACAATAATAAAGGTAATGACAAAATACAGAGCAAGAAAGTTAAGAAGGTTGTGAAGAAAAATAACCATTTAGTTGAAAAAGGAAATGGTAACAAAACATGAGCATTGTAATAGATTTCTAATTGGTGGTCAATTTATTACACCCAGTTGAATTAAACTAGCATGAGGCTGGGTATGGAAAGCCTACCCAAGGGTTGAGGCAGAACAGAAAAAGCTGCCAGAACACTGTTAGGAGAAGTCGTTGAAGCTGTTGGAAGTTGCTAGTTCTCTTGGGTTGTTCTTCTGGAGGACCTTGTCATGCTGGCTTTCCAGATGAACTTTGGATGAGCTTTGGACCTCATCATGAGCACTGCTTGCTGGCTCCAGAGGGGAAGACAATGTGCTGCTCACCCTCATGGAGAAGCCTGTCAGTTTGACTTTCCTGATGGAAGCTCATCTTTCCTTATCACTGGAGGAGCTAGGGACCTCACTGATGCTGAGAATGGTGATGGTGCTTGTGGGGGAGCTCTGGTGTTTACCTTGAGCATTGCTTCCTAGCTCCAGTTCAGATCCCTCAGTCTGCCAGCACAGATCCTTCAAACCATTGGCATAGACTTCATAGCTTCCACCACTGACCTTTGGGCCTTTCCAGCACAGATCCATGAAGTAAGCATCTGGATTCTTTAGTATTCAGTGTGTGGATAGATTTCCTGCACTTGTCATGTATGATTTTGGGGTGATTCCTTATAAGCTAATATTATAAAATTATTATTATACTGTCCTGTATTATATTGTTCTACTTATAAAAGCTCCAAACCATGACAAACATGATATCTGTGTGACTGATCTAGCCTTAGAGTAAAAGAAGGGGAGGTCAACTATTTCAACTATTTGGAAGAGTAAAGATGCTATCAAAAGAAGTTAGGCAGCAAAATGAATAACGATGTTAACCAGGCACAGGCACAGTGCTGGGAGAGATGGAAAATGTTAGTGTGGTTGAATGAGATAAGCTGGGAAGTCATAGCATTGATGAAACTATGAATGATAAAAACGCCAGGAAATTGCAGAGTAATTTACTGCAAGAAAATTCCTCTGCGAGTGTAATAAGTAATGAAATGAAAGCCAGTAGAGGTTGCTTTGATAAATTCCACAAAAGAAGTGGCATCCACACAGTGATAAAACATGATAAGGCTTCAAGTTCTGATGAAGCCATTGCAAATGCCAGCAAGAAAGTATTTGCAGAATTCAGGAAGGGAGAAGAGTACATCACTCAACCCACATGTTCAACTGTAATGAAACAGGGTTCTTATGTTGTAAGATACCAAACTGAATCTATATGAGTCAGGATGAAAAGACCCTGCCATGGAACAAGCCAGAGAAGGACAGATTGACCCTTTTACTGTGTGAGAATACAAATGATGATTTTAGGATTAAGCCACTACTAGTGGAGCATTCCCAGACACTTTGAACATTCAGCTAACAAAATGTGAACAAGGCCAGACCGCCTGTCATATAAAGGGCCAATGGGAATGCTTAGATTACAAGGCAAATGTGCATGGGATGTCTACACCCACCATCAAGAAATATCTCTCCGAAAACCAACTGACTGAAAGTCCTCTTCTTCTGACAATGCCCCAGCACAAAACATATGAACCTTTGTGGATGATATAGATGCTAAGTAGGACTTCAGAAAGATCCAGTTCTCCCCCCATCTAAATTGATAACTTTTTGTAGCTCATGGATGAGAAAGTGATGTGCAACTTTGAGAAGCTATACACAAAGCTTTAGAAGATGTTTTCATGTCATTGTAGAAACATCTTTGACCCTAAAGGAGTTTTGGTAGAAACACTTTAGTGTTCACCACTGCTTCAACTTCATTGGCAAAGTCTGGGAAGATATGTGTTATTGAACATGACTTTCAAGGGACTATACACAGGTAATGGAGGAGATTGTGTCCATGGGCAAATGATAGGTCTGGACATCAATGAGAAAGAAATAAAGAATTTGTTGAGGACCGAAAGGAGAATCTGATAATAGAAGAGCTTGCTACAGTCCAGAATGAGCAGCAGCAGGTGCTTCTTGAGGACAGACCCTTAAGGAAGATGAAGATAGGAAGGTGGTAACAGTAATGAGATAAAATCCATTACGGAGAAAAGAAATGAGTGCCAGTGTTTGAGAAGCAACACCCAATACAAGTTTAATGAACAGAATATTGAATTTATGACCAATAATGCAGTCTCTCACTTCTGGAAGATTAGGGAGAATTGTTCTCAAAATTGACCCTATAAGGCCAGTGAAATAGCTCAGCAGATTAAATTACCTGCTTAAGGCAGACACAACGGCCAGGTTCGATGCCCAGTGTGTCTTGCTGGCTCTGCTCCAGGGTGCACTGGCAATTGAGACGGGGAGTAGTGGTGCATGCCCGTAATCTCAGTTCTTGGGAGGCTGAACACAGGCGGATCACTGTGAGTCTGATCTATTTAGTGTGACCCTGTAGACCCTTTACTAAAATAAAAAAAAAAAAAAACCCTACAGCTAAGACACAAAGAATGGAGGAAACCTTTAAAGTAAATCTCCTAATGAGCTTGTGGAAGGGGACTCTTCTTCCCCTCCTGTCCTCCTTGTTGGAAGTCACCGCACACCAAGTTAATGTTCACCCTTTATACTGGACTTTGTTTCATATTTTGTGGTTAAAAGATATGAATGGTTAAGAATGAATTAACCTCATTTACATTGAACCTTATGGGAAAATTTGATTCAGTTCACAACTAATTCAGTTCAAGACCAGAATTGTGGAAAGAATTAAGTTTGTGAATTCAGGTTCCTCTCTCTATGCAGGAAAACCTTAAGATCACTCCGCGGCATAGGCAGTGGGAGGCACGTGTGCAGCTCCTCCGTGCTCCGGCCTTCTGCACAGGTATCACAGGGCCAGGGTCTCAGTGTTGGGGGCGGACAGGACATGTGGTCTTGCAGGCTCCTGACTCCTACTCAGCCCTCAAGGGTCTTTGGGTTACTAATTTGTCTTTTGGAATTTCACTTTAAAAAAAGAAAAGGACATAAATAGATTTTATCTAGTTTGTCAGCTGAAGACATCCACCACTTATGTGATAAAATTCAAAAGGATTTTGAAGATCAAAAGGAGGTACAGAGAAAAATGGTCTAAGTATTTAAATAATTTTACTCATAAAGCCTCTATAGTTAAAAACAATATGGGGTCTGTGCATAGTATAGGTCAAAGCTACCGAAAAACATATATAATTTGAAACTCATATATAAAATTTGTGATAGAATAACTGTCTCAAATATAAGATATTGGTTATGTATATTTCAAAATTAGTGACATGAAGGTAATCGGATAGCCATCCAAAAAGTAAAATTGGATCCTTTCCTCACTTTACAGCTAGAAAAGCTTAAACTACATCAGAGATTTTAACAAAAAATAAAAATAAGAAAGAAGAACTAGATGAAAGTTGGATGAATAGATATAAAGTTAATGGGATTAACTTTGCTGATTCAAACTGCAGAGTCAAAAAGCAATATATATATATATATATATATATATATATATATATATATATATATATATATATATAACTTGAATGGCCAAAAATAGCATAAGGATAGTGACAACATAAATTATTTAATTATAACTTAGATAAGTTTTAAAATAAAAGTTTAACTATTAACCACTTAGAGTAGATAAATTATTATTATCTCTATCCTCTAAACATTTGTAAAACTAGTAAATGATTTATGGCTCTACAGAAGTTATCTATAGAAATTAGGTAAATTCATGGAAACAATGAATGCAAATAGCTTTTAACCACATGAATGTATATTCAATTTTGGTCATAATAAGGAAATATGCAAATTATTTTTTCACCAAGAAAGTGCTTTGTGTTTATTAACTTGGCAAAAAATCAAAACGCATGCTCTGCTGATGAGCCTGTGATGTGAAAAATCTACTTTTGTATATCTCTAAAGAAAAAAGCAACAAGAACCTGTTGAAATGGAAAATACTTTCTAATTAGAAAAATGCGTAACATATATTTTTGACCCAACCATCCCATGTTTAGAAATCTGTCTGACAGGTGGAGAGATAGCTCTGCAATCTGTCTGCCTGGTGAGCACAAGGATCTGGTTTCGAGTCCCAGTGCCACATTCCTTGCTAGTCCTGAGCTGTACTGGCCCCTGAGACCAAGCTTGGTGGCATATAACTGTAATTCCAGCACTGGGGAGGTGATATAGGAGGATCACAAGGAGTCCAAGCAAGATCCTGTACTGAATAAATACATCAATAAATCTTAAATTAAAAAAAAGCTCTTTAAAAATTTTTATTTGATGGTATAATGGCAAAAATTTAAGAGTCATGTATAAGCCTTTTTAGTGTAGGAAGTAAAACAACTTAAATGTACATAATTTGGGAGCTGGTTAAATCAATTACATATCCATAATGAATTACTTAGCAACAAAAATGAATGCGAAACATGGTAATATATTACTTGGAATTAATTTCAGAAAGTTATTTTTACTTTTAAAAAGTGAATGTGATAAGTATGATACAATGCAATTCTTAAACATTTCATTTTTTGTTGTGTTTCCTCCTAGTTTTTCTGTACATAGCACTTTGCTCATGCTGACCATCTACTACACCACTGAGTGTACCTGCAGCCTCCATTAGGACGTTTAAGAAAATGAGGCAAATGAACTAGCTAATGAACTATATTGTTAATGATATATCCACACAGACTGAAACTATGCTTGGTGAACTCAAAATATATTATGGGTTTATCATCACTAATAGGACACACAGGACAAAAGAAAGGACTGCTATAATAAATCGTGATGTTTAGAAAATTAAATTGTAGGTAGTACTTTATATTGCAGTTCTGGTACAAGATGAACAGCAAAAGATAAATCAATATCCATATGACATTCTGTCATAACTAATATATTTGAGAATGAGTACTCTTGTATAGAAATGAGACATCAGGTATAACTTAGAAGAGATCAATCAAAATTTCCATGGCTCTGAATCTGAACTAGAATCATAAATATGACACATAATATTTCTTATTATTTATTCAAGGAATTAAAGGAATTAAATTCAAGGAATTAAAGTATTTATCCTTGGATAAATATGCAATTTAGTCCTGAGCAGGAAATGAACAAGCTGAGCCTAAAACATCATGTTATAGCAGATTTTTTTTAAAAAAGACTTATGAAGCTCAACAGAAGACCTCAAGATGCAGGTTGTACTATTGACAAAACATTTGCACACGAATGAAAAAAGTAACAAAAGCAGATCCCAACAAGAAATATGCTTTCATGCACCATGGAGATAGATCAGCGATAGGTGCACCTGCCTGGCAAGTGCAAGGTCCCAGTTTCTGCATCCCTGCTACCACATGTGATGCCTGCTCCAGAACCCCAGGAGCACTGTGCCAGCCACCAAAACCAGGCATGGTGATTCATGCCTGTAATCCTATTACTAGGGAGGCTGAGACAGGAGGATCATCATGAGTTCAAACTGTGTAGTGAAACCCTGTACCATGTAAATAAAGAAATGATTAAAAAAGAAGAAATAGGCATTCATAATGATTCTAAATAAAATTTTAAGAACTGATACCAAATACTATCTTAAAACTGAAAAATAAATAAAAACTAATAAATAAACTCTACCACTGAAAGCTAAAAAAGATAAAAAGATATTTATGCTTATCGCAATAGTCTAGCTATTAAGTAAGAAAGGAATGATACAGGATGAATACTGCAGTTTAACAGTTGGTAATTAATAATCAAATCAAGAACAGAAGCAGCTCCTTGCAGCGGAGAATTAGAAATAGCCAGATAATACACATCTTCTGGTGGAAGAACACAAAGTATCTTTGATATGGTTTCCAACTATCAAGACAGGAAAAAAAAAGAAAGCGGAAATATATATTTAAGAACACACACAGAAAATTGCAATCAACTATGTCCTAATAGTTGGAAATTCTCTTAGATAAATAATGTAATTTCTTCCACAATTAAATTGTCAAGGGAAAAATGGTAGAGAGAAAATCAGTAGGTAATGAGAGACAATCTATAGATAGTGTGTACACATACCTTTTGGAATGTGTCATGTCAATTAGGTTCAGAAGCAATCAGCAAATAATGAATTATAAGCATTAAAAAATCTAGAAAGTTAAAAATGCAAGGACAACACATAGCAGCAGGAGGATGAGCCCTGAATATGTTTTAGTACTGAGAAATTATGTTTTTTTAAAAAAATGTTCTTCTGATTTGATTAAAACAAAGAGTTATCTTTAAGAGCTATATAATGATGCCTTTCCAGAAAAAAAAAAATATAATGAGTAGGGATAAGACAAGAAAAATGAGAAAATATAAGCAACAAGTAAATAACTGAAAAAGAGTAATAATTCTATAGGGTTGCATTGTAATCTTAAGTCTATTTTTATGTACACTTACAATTATGCATTTAAAACAAAATTTAGAGCTTCACCAGCAATCTTGAAGGAACATAAGGAATGTAATTGGAAGGACAACTTACTTAGTGAGAAATAATGACTTATTTCCTGAACTGTGCTTAGAGATGCTGTAATATTTGCCATTTAAAAATAGAAAATTTATCCATTTATTATAATTTTCCAGGCTATTCTTTTCAAAAGGAAATATTTTAATTGTTGTTTTCTGGTCTGTTCCAATAACTGTCTTACAAAAGTATGTTTTAAGTGTTTAAGAGTACAGTTTAAAAGCTTCAAAAGCACTGTGTTCATCAGCTTTTCATCAAGATAGTTGAAAATATGTGACAAAGTAACTGAGAAAAGCAATTTAAAACTAGAAGATATTTATTTTTTAGTTTAGAAGTTGCAGTTCATTGTCTTCTGACGCCATTCATCTATCTGGGCCTGTGACCCCACAGTACATGGTATCAGTACATAGCACTATGGCAGTCATCAAGCAGAGTGAGATGAAAAAGAGTCCAGGTTCTCATTGTTCCTTCAAAGGCATGTCCTCAGTGACATAACTTCCCTCCTCTAGCTACACCTCCTATAGATCCCGACACCTCCAAGTAGGCTGGAGTTCTAGATTTTATCTGTATTCTCCATCAAAGCATGTATTTGTTGGATGCGGGGCTTGTGAAAGGTGATTGGATATTAAGACAGTATGAATGACGTGCTATTAGGAGGTTCAGGGCAACTGGGAGAGGCGAGTCACTGAGAGTGTGACCGAGAAGGCCACATCTCCCTTTGCAACTCTTGATTTCAATCCACTTCCTATTTGCCATGACATTTCTTCAGCCAGACCTTTCTATCATGCTGTCAACCATGCAAGGATGGAAACTTTTCAAGCATGAGCAGAAATAAACCTCTTCTTTAAGATGTGGGTATTGGGTATCATTTCCCAGTGATGAAGAAGCTCACTAATATAGTGACCTAGCCTTTAACACATGAAAATTTGAGTTAATCCTTTAGCTCCAAGTTGTAATAAATATGGAAAACAATAAAAACCCACCAGTTCAGACTGGCGTGGTGACACAAGCCTGTAATCCCAGCACTTGGGAGGCTGAAAGCAGGAGAATCACAAGTCTGATCTACATAGTGAGACCCCCCATGCACTCTGTAGACCCTGTCATAAAAACAGAAAAAAAAATACCAATTTCTAAAAAAGTCCTTAAGAATGAAATTGTTCCAATCCCTGGTTCATTAACTTTGAAATCTTCATAAAAAGGAATTGAGGAAGTCCAGAGGTTATATTCTGGAGCTACATTCAGTTAGAAAGACCATGCTTTGTATTAGAACCAATGTTGAGTTTTAGGGTTTTCAGAAGCTAATGGAAATTAGCTTACCATACCAGCATTTGTTCCTTCCATTGGTCATGGGGCAAGGACTGCAGGTTCAAAAAGCCTGTTTGCTTAATGTCACTGAATCAGAGAAGACAGAGGGCTGGGGCTCTCGGTAGGTCGCTGGCCACCAGGGTGCCATCAGCACGGACAACTATAATCCTAACGAGAGTTAGCCTACCTAATGACAGACTTGTCGCAATGAAACCTAAGCTATGCTCACTTCTTGGGGGCCAGTATCATTCAGAGTTCCTGAGTGATCTGGATTTTAAAAATAAGTGTAATGACCTACATAGTATAAAATTTATTTTGAAGCGTAAGTAAAATAAGTTTAATTTCCATTGATATCTATCACAAAGCATTAACATTTGTACACAGGTGAAAATTGATACTGTTTTGGGTTCCCTGTTATAAACAATACAAAAAAACAGAAATTATTATTCAACTAAGAAGCACAATATAAATGACAGACATTTATATTCAGAATTCATATTCACAAATACCACTATTTTACCACTAAACAAGATATTTTAGTGAGGGTGCCATAGTTTTGTGGCAGAGCACTTGCTTAGCTTGAATGAGGCCCTGAATTTAATCCCTGGTACCAAACAAGCAAAAATACTATAAATTTAACCTAATGAGAAATTCTTAAAGCTTCCCTTTTGTTCTTAGAGCATCTTGTTCCTATTCTTAATCTTCTTTTTAAATGTATACAGTACAGGATCTACAGGGTCCCACTATGGAGATCAAACTTGTAATTCTCTTATTTTAAGCCTCCCAAGTGCTGGGATTACAGGGGCCCACCACACCCAGTCTCAATCACTGTCTCAGCACACCCTGGGGCAGGGCTGGCACTGCACACCAGGGATCAAACCCTGGCCACAGCACTCTGCCTGAGCAGGCACTTTAGTCTGCTGAGCTATCTGGCCAGCCCTTGTGCATATTCTTCTGATGAACTATTTTCAGCATTTTACCCTAAGAAATCTGACATGTAAATTCCATGTCCAAAGAGGAAATAAATACATTTCTTTTGAAAAAGAAAAACAAGGACTTCTCCCACCCCAGTATTAGTTTTTATTAATCTAAAGATTTGATCTAGTCCAGATGTAACTTTCTTAGGTGCAGCCAGATTACAGCATCGCTTTAAACAGCCTTTAATTAATGTTAACTTCATTATCTTTTATGTCATGAAGGAAAGTTATAGAAAAAATATTCTGTGCTCCCTGGAAACTATTTGTTAAGGACATACAAACAAACACCCCCACCCTTCACTTACATCTTCCCTTCTACAAATAGATGCAAAATTATAACACACATTTTGTTACTTCCTTTTTTTAAAAAATAATCATTTATTTAAACACATACAAAAAACAATTTAACCATTTATCCAGGAAATTTAATTCATGAGAAAGATAGTCTATTAATAAAAAAGTAAAATATATAATCAAAATATTTCCAAAGCATTAACAAAAATCCTATCCTTTAAATTTTCTTTCTCTCTTACAGAGGAGTATTTAGAATACTTTACATTGATAAGATTCTAACAGTTGCTGAGGACATTAAAATTATGGTTGAATACTAACCACAATGAGTGAAGAATGTTCTACTATTGCATATCCATTGTATGGCATATTTTTGCAATCAGAATATACAGTAGTTACTACAATACATCAAGTAATATGCTGGGGGGGCTTAATGGTCAGAAAACAAACTTCACTTTCTATAACTTTATTCTTTAACATATGTAAGTATGAATTTTTCTACTGTCTTTCAATCTGTTAAAAATATAAATGCTACAAACACTAAAGATGTTTTTCATGTCTCATTTTCCTCTTGTGTCAGGGCTTAAGCACTGCATGTCAGCTAAGTACCAAGCAGCTGTTGCTAGGATGTATCTGTTTCCATAGCAACAGATGAACTCTTCAGATAAATCTAGAGTTCCTTCTCTTTCAGCTACTCCTGTACTCCTTGTTCATATATGAATCAGTGTCCAGATAACTAACTGTAACAGAATTGTTTCATGTGATTAAAATTTTGCATTTAATCTCAGTGAATGTAGTGTTGTACACTGATTTTTTTTCCCCTTTGAACTCTGCATCCTTTTTCCAAACTCTAAATTGTGCAGAAATTCCTGTGACCTGGTCATTCATGTGTTACCAAGTCAATAAAGATCAGAAACACTTTCTGCTAATGCATCTTTCAGAAATAAAAAGTTAATAGGCTATAAAAGTTAGGGGCAAATTGACTGTTTCCTTTCTGCCTTCACTTTTTCTCTCTTTTTTCTTAAAGCATTCATTACAAAATCAGTGCTACAAAAGAAATGGACACACACTCCTCATGGATTTCATGCCTTTTTGGACTCAAGCTCAAATTCCAAATATTAACTGAGATTAGGCCTTCAGTAGTGATTCTGAGATTTTTTGGTGTTCAAGTATGACGTGTCACTATAGCTCTCTGACTGCAGATGACTGTGGTGTAGTTGCCCCTACTGCACCTAAAAAAGACATTACAGGATGGTGACGTAGCTCAGCAGCATAAGCAATCGCCTGGTATGTGCAAGGTTTAAGTCCAATCCCTAGTACCAAAAAATATAAAATGATCCCTATAGATCATCCTAATGTATAATTCTTATTATTTTTGTGTAGAGGTTTCAAAACACATCCAGTATGATCACTTCATTAAACCAGCTGACAGAAAGTCCTGACAAAATAAAGAAGCATAAAGTTCTGGCAAGGTACATTCAAATATGCTAACTCGCCAAGTGCCACCAGGACCAAGAGCTTGCCAGTGCCTGTGAAAGAGAAAACTGCAGCTAGGGTAAGATATAAGTCTCCAGAAATAATATTTGGATTGACTCTTAGGTGTAAAACCTCGTTTTGAGAATGCAGACATGAAGCTGGTTTCGCTATAGAACTTTCTACTTTTCAGAGTGAGTAATATCAGAAATACCACATTCTGGCCCACATCGTGCATCAGGGACAGACTTTTTCTTGGTACAAGAAACATTGCTGCTTCCATTAATTAACCTTTCCCATAGAAAGTAAGGAAAAAACCACACTGTTCTTAACCAATTCATAAACACTAAAGCTCATAGTGTCTACAATGAAATAAAATATTGATTTAATAAATATCAAGTGCACTAAATATAATTCATTACATTTTCCACTTAAACTACAATAACCTTGTATTATAAAACTTCAGCATCACTACTCCCCAGGAGGAAAGAAATTGAAATATTTTAAAATCATCTTACTAATATGAGGGCCAGCCTGATAGCTTCGCAGACTAAAGTGCCTGCTTAGGCAGAGAGCAGCGGCCAGGGTCCAATCCCCAGCACGCTGTGCCAGCGCTCTCCTGGGGCACGCTGAGTCAGTGATTGGGACTGGGCGTGGTGGCACGTGCCAGTAATTCCAGTGCTTAGGAGGCTGAAAACAGGAGGATCACTACGAGTCCAATCTATGTAGTGAGACCTTGTAGACCCAGTACACCGTGTATTAAATATGGAAAAAAAGTCATCTTACTAACATGATTTTCTCTATTGTTGAGAGCATAGGCCTCATTTTAAGTCTTTTTATGACAATATAATAAAATACTCTTCTATTTATGTAAACACATCAGGAGAGAAGTTAGAAATTATGAAGCAAATCGTTAGAAGTGATTACGCAATGTCTTTTTTCTTGCCAATAATGTCTTCAGTGTTCCTTGTTAAAAAAAAAAAAGTAGAATGACAAGTTATATTTCTTAGAAATACTGTTTTATTCGTGATTATTGTTCAATAATTTTCCCAAGTTAGAAATAATCACATTAGAAATAGCAACTTTTTCCAAATATGGATTTGATGTTTTAAGGCTGTTAATGGAAAAAGTAGTTCAGAAGTGAATTCTGTCAATGTGGTGAAGCAAGCAGCTGTTTAGAAACAGCCAGAAATGTTTAGCCAGCATTTGTCGTGGGGGGGGGAGCAAACCGCAGCCTCTACCTCTGTCTAAGCAGGTGCTTTATTTAGCTGAGCTATTTGGCCTGCCCTCATCACTCTTCTTTGTAATAACTTTATTTTCAAAATACGCAGAAAAATTATTTAAAAATTATGCTCAAATTATTTTCTCAAATTAAGGTTTCATTCAGTCATTTTCAGTCACTTGCTGAATAAAGATGTTAGGCCTGCCACAGATTCAGAGCGTCACTAAGAGCTCAAATATGAGAATATGTCTCTGCCTAATAAATTATGTTCTTTATATGTATTAAATGTTGTATAAAAAAATAATGAGGGCCTGGACAGATAGCTCAGCTGATTAAAGCACCTGCTTAGGCAGACTCAGGGACCATGGTTCAGTTCCCCTGGGGCACGCTGAGATGGTGACTGAGACTGGGTATAGTGACGCACACCTGTAATCCCAGCACCTGGGAGGCTGAAAAACAGGAGGGTCACTACAAGTCCAATCTGTGCAATGAGACCCTGTAGACCCTCTACGAAAATACATTAAAAAAAAGACTAAATGGAGCACTTTAGCAGATATATACAGCATAAATGTAAATATTATTCCATAAATTATTCCACTGATCACATAGTAATAATTACTACAATGCATATGTCACCTACTAAATAATGACAAGTTTAATGAGCATAATCTTTGAACAAATGTTTATTATGAACTGAATATTATATGTGTACTTAACAATATATACATAAAAGGGCTACTAGTATAAGTTGTTTAGAATTGTTTTCAGAAAGCCTTAAGATATGACTTCTATCAGACATTGTCCTAATAAAAAATCAGAGGTATTATGTAAAGATATATACACAGCCACAGAGATCTGTTTGGATGATGATGTGATACCTAAAAATGAATGTTTTAAAGTCACAAGATAAAGAAAGATATGTTTAGCAATTTACAAAATACATTAACGAATAAAAATAGTGGTTATAGTACAGTGCCTTTATTATATACATCAAAGATAACTGTGGTTATCTTTAATGGTGAATTTTTAACATTCATTGTGTACAGTTTTGAAATTTTCTGCAATAAGTACACATGACATTTTTATATTACATTAAAACTATTTTGTAAATAGAATCTAAATATTGGAACACAAGACATAAGCTTTAAATAGTAAGAAATCCAAAGATAGAAAATTATCTCAATGTATACCTGGCTTCAACAAAAGGGAAAAAATTGTAAGGAAGATGTCTTACCCTACAAGACTTGATTTGCTTAACCCCAGAATCAAATATCCTGAGAAGAAGAAGCACTGTGTTTTGATATGACAGGGTTTTGCCTGATAAATTATCAAAAAGTTCCATCTAATCCTGAGGTGAATTATACTAAGGTCCCATACTTTAGAAATCACAAAAAGCACACCTGAATTCTAAGAACAGCAGGGACGTTAGTGTGAATTTTGTGATATTTCATCAAAAACACACTACAGTCTGCCTCTTCTCACATGAGTTTGATAACTGGTTGAATCTACAAACTCTTTCTGATGATAATTTCAGAAACAAACTGTTCATGGTAATCAGAGTGGATAACATGTGCGTGTGCTTGCTGGGACCTGCATTATCCGAAAGAAATTTCAGGAATAATAAGCTTTCTAAATACCAAAATTACATTACGGTTAGTAACTTGTCTTCAAACTACTCCAGGAGAATGCTTGTTAAAAGGAGTCTCATTTATTTAACAGTACTTGACTCTGTATTTGCAAGATGTATGATGCTTCTCCCCTACCCCAAATCTTTTTTATTACAATTTGTTTTGCCAGAAATAATTCTCTAATATTTTTTAAAAATACATATTTGGTACCAGATCTCAGTACACAGCTCAGACTCATAATGACCCTCCTATTTTCAGCCTACCCAGTGCTGGGATTACAGGTGTGGGTTACCACATACAGTTTGGGTGACCTGCTCAGCATGCCCAGGGGCAGGGTTGATATGGTATGTGATGCTGGGAATCGAACCTTGATTCCTGAGCTTGCCTAAGGAGGTGCTTAGTCAGCTGAGCTATCTTACCAGTCCAAATTCTCCAGTTTTGCCTCAGGATGAAATCTCTTGAAAGGTTATGTCTGTTTTATTTATTTCTGTCATTATGCAGTGCATGATATAAGTCTGGCACATAGAAATTATCAAATAAATATTGATGAATGAATAATTGAAATATATGTTCTGTGTGGCTTTAGTCTCAGGAAAAGGTGTTTTGCTTGCCTCACGATATCTGTAACAGTATTGATATTTTTCACAAGCTGCTTATAATACATTGCCTGAAACTACTGTTCTGTTGTTAGATAGCTTCCTTCCATATAAGTGGAGAGATTCTGAGTTGTCTTACACTTTAAGTTTATTTAGAAATTTCCCTCCATCTCAAGACATAAGAGAATCTGTGCTGTGATATACTGTAACTCAGTGGTGTCCCAAATTTTCTGAACAAGGACATTATGGTGTCACAGAAGAAAGCCATCCATGATGTATAGTGTGCCTAAGGCGAGTCACCTAGAGAGAAAAATTTTGCTCAGGCTTTCACAGAGAATCAATTGGTTAAACAATGGCCAAGACTCATCCACATGACTTATACTTACAAAACATCTACAAGGTTCTATGCACGGTTCCAGGGTAAATCCTGAGGGGAGTTGACTGACCTTGTCAGATACAAAAGTTACATTTTTAGTTATATGGGTCTTACTTTAACTTGGTCTTAACCATCCAGCGGAAAAGTATAACCATGAAGTATAAAAAGTAAAACCATATTAATATGCTGAGCTGTAAAAAGCTCAAGTCAACCACTTCTGACATTGACAGTCCTGCAGATAACCCACTGCTATTATGGAGTATTGGACTATATTGGGTCATTTTGAGAAATTCAAGTACCTACAACATTTGAGCTGGCATCAAGCATGAATAGGTCTTTTAAAGACTTCTCCAAATACACCTTCTCTAACAGCAGTGAAACACTCATCTTTGACAAAACAAAATAAGAAAGAGGGATATAAGTAAAGAACCATTTTGTAATGAATGTGTGTGTGTGTGTGTGTGTACAGCTACTTTCTCTTAGATTATTGAGAAGACAAGTTTGTACTAACACTGTTTAGACAAGATATAATGTCTGCATCTTGTCCTCTGAATAACTACTATGAATATAACAATATGCAGTGTATTAATTATTGTAATTGTCTTACTAACCTGCTTTAAAACTGTTTCATTGCTATTATTTCCTCATTAAAATGAATAAAAATTAAAAAATAAAGAAATTTCCCTCCATTAAAATGCAGGTCTTCAAGGAAAATATATAAAAAATGTGAAGCAGAATGGTAATCAAACAGGGAATTATTTTTAAATTTAAATATTTTTACTCCCAAAATAGTATTTAGTCTAATTTTATATATAAGTGACTTACAATAGAAATTTGAGGGATGAAGGATGAGATAAAAGAATCTGTTTCAGAAGGGAAATTTTTAGGCTACAATATGTGGAAAAATCTAATATTATAGAATTTAATTAGATAACTTTATAAAGCTATACTCACATCCAAATAGAATGACATAAATTCTAGTTCTGTGTGATTTTGCTTAGCAATAATTATGTTAAAATGATGTACTTAATTTTCTAACATTAAAATGATTGTATACCAAAAAGATAATGTGAATAATCAAAATTCTAACGTAATCTTTTAGTAAAGTGTAATTCTAGGACAAGGAAGATAATACCATATTAACTATGCACAGATGAAAATATCTCGGATTCTGACATTCAGTTTCTAGACTATAATTAAAAGAAGCACAGAAAACTGGAGAACAAGATTGTTGATATATCTAGAAACCATGTCACACACTGTTTTTGGAATGGATTCAGAGATTTTGACTTAGATGAAGGAATCAGTTTATGATTGTACAGTTTTCAATTTCAAAGGAATTTTCCTGGAAGAGATTATGATGCACCTTTTGACAACTTTCTCTCTTTTAAATCCCTTTAAAATGGTGAAAGGGGCCAGTGAGGTGGCTCAGTGGAATAAGCACTTAACTGGGAAGCACAAGGGCCTGAGTTCAAACCCCGGTCTGCCAAAAAATAAATAGATAGATAGATGATAGATAGATAGATAGATAGACAGACAGACAGACAGACAGACAGACAGACAGACAGACAGACAGACAGACAGATAGATAGATAGATGTGAAAACTAGATGCTACAGGATGTCCTCCTGTCACCATCTCAGCCTCCACAGGAACCCAGGTAAAGGTGCAGAGGGTGGAGCCTCCCATCACCAGTACCATCACTGCTTCCCAAAGTAAACCAGACCAGAAGCCACAAGGACTAGGGAGAATACACAAGGACCAGGGAGAATATGCTAGCAACACAGTAGGTACCACTCAGGGCATTCAGAATGGAAGCCATGACTAGTGGTGTTTAAAGTCTGAAGAAACAATAACAATGTGAGCTAACAGGTGGTAAGTTAGATGAACAAACACTGTGCTTGGGGACAAACACCCAGGAATGAAGCAAGTAGGCAGGGTCATCCCTGTTCTCTCTCTCTCTCTCTCTCTCTCTCTCTCTCTCTCTCTCTCTCTCTCTCTCTCTCTCTCTCTCTCTTTCTCCTCACCCTTGCTTGTGTCTTTATACATTTTCTTCTGCCCTCTCTTGTAGTCTCTCAAAATGTTCACAATCATCCTTTCCTCCAGCCTTGCTTCTACTTTCTTTTCAGTTGTCTTTGTTTTGTCCAGTAACTTTCTTAAACCTCCCCATGTCAGGGTAAAACAACTCTACAAAAAAGCACTTTGAATACAGTCTCCTAATTTATAATAGGGTCTGTTATATAATTGTAGATTTTGTTCTTTTGGTTGAAGGTCCAAGATAAAAATCTACTACAGTTTGTCAACCTGTAAACTGCACTTGATGCTATTTTTATTGCTAAATTATTACATTAACAAGGATGTCATATCTATTATAATAACTTGTTTCCCCTTCTGTAAAAATATATGGAATTTCTGGGGTAATAACCTTACCATAATCAACCACCAAAGAACTTGGGACTGAATCAAACAGAAAGCAACATCTCACTCTGATTAACTGGGAAGATAGGGTCTTGGAACAGATGCCTCCTATACACAATACCTCCTATTCACAGAAGTCATTCCTGAGTAACAGACTTTTCTTAAAGAGGACTTGATACTGGCGATATGACTACCTACTATAAAAACTTATGAGGATCAACACTGGAAATGAAATTTAAATTTTTGAAACATAAAATGGCAAGATGCAGAAACAAGATGAAATCTCAAGCCTCAAGCCTACCCTGAACAAGTCCAGGAGACAAGGAAATATATGAAAATGTAAAACACACACCAACAACTTCTGAAATGAACCAAAGTTAAGCAACAAATCCATGAGGCTACAGAAGAAATCAGAGACAAATAATCTCTCATGTAATAAAAGAAATGTCAACATTTATAATGGAATTGCTAAGCAAACCTAGAATAGAGTTATACAAAACTATGCTAAGATGAAAACTGTACAAGATTTATATAAGAGAGAAATAGAATACAAGTAGAATCGATGCAGTAGAATGCTTACCAATAGGAAGAACCAACGTTATGAAAATGGCCATACTCCCAAAGCTGTTATACACATTTAAAGCAATTCTGATGAAAATATGATTAGCATTCCTCAAAGATCAAAATAAAACAGTCCTAAAATTCATTACCAATGGCAATGCTGGCCAACAAAAGCAAGGAAAGAGGCATCACAGTCCACTGGTTTGAAATTATACAAAAATCTACTATGATAAAGTCAGTGTGACCCTGGAAAAAACTACACCTGAGGATCAGTGGAACTGAAAATAAGATGCAAACATAACTACAAACACACTTAACCACCTTATCTTTGAGAAAGGCACCAAATATGTTCATTGGAAGAAACATAGCCTCTTTAACAAATGGTGCTTGGAAGACTGGCTTTCCATAAACTAAAACAAGAGCCATTTCTATCACCGTACGCTAAAATAATGAAAAAATGGGTTAAATATCTAGATATTAAAGCAGAAAGACTAAATCTATTGGAAGAGAAAGTAAGTAGAAATCTTGAAGCTACAAGGGTAGTCAAAGAGTTCACGAACAAAACCCAAACTGCATGGAAACTACTTCGAAGAATCAACAACTGATATCTCATCTTATTCAAAATTTTTGCACATCAAAAGATGTTACTAACATAATGAAAAGAAAACCTATGAATTGGGAAAAAAATAGCCAACTGTCCCTCAATGGACTTCTATGTAGAATATGTAAATTTTTTTAAGAATCCAGCCCTCTAAATCCAAAAACCCAATCCAGAAATGGGCATTGAAGATGAATACACATTTCTCAGATAAAGAAAAACAAACAGTAAATAAATATATGAATAAAAGTTCAGCATCATTGGTCATTTGAGAAATTCAAATTAAAACACTGAGATTGCATCTCACCACCAAAAGAATGGCTATCATCAAGATCAACCAATAACAAATGATTGAAGGACAGTATGGAGAAAAGAACCCTTCTCCACTGTTGGTGGAAGTGGAGACTGGTATAATGTCTGTGGAAATTGGTGTGAAGATTCTTCAAAAGGTTAGGACTAGAGGTCCCATTTGACCCAGCTATACCCTTTCTGGGAACCTTCCCAGAAGAATTATAATCATCATACTATAGTAATATGTGTACTTCTATATTTGTCGCAGTGCAATTTGACATAGATAAATCTTGGAAACAACCCAAGTACCCATATATGGAGGAATGGATAAAGAAAAAAAGGTGTGGTATCTTTATATAATGGACAATTATTCAGCTATAAATATAGACGAACTCAAGGCTTTTACAGGTAAGTGGATGTAACTAGAAACTACGTTCATAAATGAAATAAATCAGACTCCCCTATGTAAACATTGTGTTGTCTGCCTATTGCAAGAAATTGAAAGGGTAAATAAGATCCAAAATGTACAATAGTCATTATAAAAATAAAACTGTTCAAAAGAAAGAGAAGATGGGATGGGGAAAGGAGAAAAGGAAACAAAAGAAAATACAGGTACACAAGATAGCTAAGAGAATTGTTCTACTAATTTCTATTAGTTCATTTAAAAAATGGTTCGAATGTGTTTATATTGTTCAATCAATTCTGCATACCTATGTATGCTAATCTGAGCAACTAGTTTAAAGATAACAGCATGTAATATATTAACTATTGTGTCTCAGTTATTCTTCTATCATTGCTGGGACAAATACCCAAATGAAGGAAGAAAAGGATTATTTAGCTCTCAGTTACTGGAGGTTTCAGTCCATACTCAGCTGGCTCCAAGGCAGAGTGGCACATGGCAGAGAGCAATCTTTTATGGTTGCGGCAAAGAGCAGAGAGCAAATAGGAAGAGTAGCAGCAACAGTGGTAACAGAGAGGATGTCTGTCTCTGTCTCTATCACATTACATTGGGCTACCTGCCTAAATCTTAGTGTAACACTCACACCTATAATCTCAGTAGTATTCAGACCCATAAGCCCAGTCTTGGATCACCCATAATCCCAGTAATCATAAATTAATCACAAACTTTAGAAGTCCGCCCTATGACTACATGAGGTTTTAGGGGCGACACTTAGAGACAAACCATAACACATTGTTAATCTCTTACCATCTTGTTTTGAAATTCTGTATTGGCAAATGTTTAAATATTTAAAGTTATGGGGCTGCAGAGATAGCTCAGTGGTCTAATTGCCTGCCTGGAAAGTGCAAGCACTGGGTTTGATCCCTGACATCACATGTTGTGCTGACCCCACCTCTGAGTTGGAGGGTGAGACCTTGCACCATATACATAAATTTAAATCCTAAAGAAATTAAAATCCAGAGAATGTTAATTTTTACGTTATTATAATAGAAGACACATTTCCATTAATCCCCTAAAATGCTTCCCCTTGCTCCAAACACACTCATCTCGCCGTTCTTGCCACTGCCCAAAGCAACTGTCTTGTGTGCCCACTCCCCCACAGTAGATCTCTCCAGCTTTAGGGCTCGTCCTCCTTCAAGTCCTTGCATTTTGAAATATTATAACTAATTTTGGGTGTTTATGTTTCACAATATGACAGCAAATGGAAAAGTATCCAATAATAAGCAAGAGGACTCTGGGAGCCAAAAAGAGACAAAGGATTAAATAAAATGTATGAAGAACGCAAAAATATGACAACAAAATGTCACCAAAATATGATTATTCTATCATGAAGAACAATGAGCCTATTAATGCTGTGTACTGGAGACTAGGAACAATGAAATTTAACTTGATGCTCATGAATTAAATAAGCAAGAAAAGACAAAAGTCTGTGTGAAATTTAATTTCTCCTCTCCTAGTTGCTGTTAATGCATAACATTCCTGTTGCTTCTGAACTTGGTATTTCCAATAAATACTATTTTCTACCCCATCCCCCAGGACCATAATAGAATAACTCACTGGTACCAACATGCCTAAAGCTAACATTTTAGTATAATTTCTAAGAGTTTTCAGATGAATACAATGAGCAATAGTTACATAGAAGGTATGAAACATCAATAACTAATTTTAGTAAACTCCCATTTTATAATCTTTTCCTGAAATGAATATCTCTTCTCGCACCTACTTTTCATGACATGAGAAAAAAGTACAGGATGAGGGTCTGAGCCTTAGTCCTTGTAATTCTGTTCAACAGTAATCCTATTGATAAGGAGCTAATGTCATTGTCCATAGTAGTCTTTATGAGACTTTGTTTCAACTTACGTGAGGGGAAGAAAGGTCTTGAAAAGAGGTATTTTTATTTGATTTTTTTATACTCTATCTTTACAGGTCATTGACAGGTTCAATGTTGCATTATTTAAGTATTACTTTTTACAAGTACAACATATATCTGACCAAGTTTTGTCTGCAGTAAGGCTTTAAACTTTAAACTGCACTTTTAAAGTGTGCTTTTAACTTTGTCCTTAATCTCCCTGAGGAAATAGATGTAGACACCTTTATTAGTTGGCTATGTCTCTTCCTTTGGCCTGGTGCCATAACCATTCACATTTTCATCTATTTATAGAAAGATTTGCTTTCCATTGATTTTTAAGTAACTCTTTGTGGCTAATACATAGAAACAAACTATGTACATATCTTAAAATTAGTCCTTAAGAGCTAATATTATTCTTATTAATGTTTGGAGGATTGGAGTATTTTTCTTTCTCTTTCTTTCTTTCTTTCTTTCTTTCTTTCTTTCTTTCTTTCTTTCTTTTCTTCTTTCTTCCTTTTTTTCTTTTTCTTTTTGTATTTAGTACAGTGCCTACAGTGTCTCACTACATAGATTGGACTCCTTGTGATCTGCCTGTGGTTAGCCTCCCAAGAGCTGGGATTACACGCACACATCACCACGCCCAGTCTCAATCACCATCTCAGCACAATGGGGATCGTACCCCCAGCTGCTGTGCTTGGCCTAAGCAGGCCCCTTAATCCACTGAGCAATCAGGCAGCTGGCTCATGGAGATTTTCTTTCATTCCAGAGAGTATACATTAGGGAGTGCTTGTCATATTTGGACAATATACCACAATATCTCATTGTTATTTTTGTCATTTTTACTATAAATACCTGTTAATATTTTTAACATTTACTGTGTACCCCCCCAAAAAAAAAACTGGGGCGGGGAGATGGCTTAGTAGAATAAGTGCTTTGTTGGCAATGCTAGGGTTTGAGTTCAATCCCTGGTTCCACAAAAAAAAAAAAAAAAAAAAAAAAAAAAATTACTGTGTACTTAGAGCACCTGTGTACCTACCTCTTACAATGCCTTTTCTCATGCAGAGGCTTCTAGATGCTATAAGTAGAATATAAGGTACACAGTCAAACTTAAATTTCAGATGAACAATTAATAATTCTTCATGTATATGTGCACCATGCATTTGATATCCTATGTTTTATGAAGTATAGCTAATTATGTATCATACTCCCTCTCACAGCATTCTTTCTTTTTTTTTTTTTAATTTATATGTTTGGTACAAGGTCTCACTACACAGCTCAGATGCACAGTGATCCTTCTGTTTCAGCCTCCCCAGTGCTGGGATTAGAGGCATGCACCATCATGCTGGTCTTGGTTGCTGGCTCAGCACACATGGGGCAGGGCTCACATGGCGTACAGCACTCTTTCTTGACACCATGCTTAAGCATAGAAGAAATTCAGATCAGTATAAAATTCCTTCTCTCCTGAGTGAGAAAATATAGAAATAACCTACTTTCATGGTACTTTCTGAAGTTGTTCAAACCTACTTTGTATATGCTAAAGTGTCCTAAATTTAAACCGCGGTCTTTAAATTTTTATTATTGTTCACTTTGGATATTGTCACAAAATAATGAGTAATAACAAAAACTAGATTCTGGGTCAAAATAAAGAAGGTAAATGAATTTAAACAAGAAAAATATTTAAATGGTACTGGCAATACACATGAAGACATAAATATGATAACCCTATTTATTTTGATCACTTATTAAAATTTTAAATGTTTTTCTTAGACTCAGTAACCCAGTAGAAACAAATTAACTAGTGTATATGACGCTGTGCATAATTAACTAGATAAAACTCTAGTTCATTTCTCCCTCCATAATTATAATTCTACAAGCATATATCTATTTTCCATAATTGCCAGATTTAACTCTAAAGAAATCTTACTTCTACCTCGTAATTTGACAATTTGTCTTATGTACAATTTTGTTGAAGGGGAGCGCTTATAGGTTCTCACTTTCCTAGGTAAGTAAGTAATAAATTATTCTTCCCAAGTTAAGATGGACAAATGAACCAAACCAATCTTATACCACAGATTTACATTTAAATATTTGTTTGCCTGTCTTTAAATGCAGTTACTCAGAGGAACTCATGATAACCGACAACCAAAAAGTAAACATCTAAGTGTGTGCATGTCCTTCAGCATCTACTAAGGATTGTGGGAAAGGGGTCTGTATTTCAAGGCTAGATTTTAATCTATAAAATGGAATAAGAGCAATGATTCAAACTGAGTAGGGATGTCCCTTCATTAAAAGAGATAATTTTAGTCATTCTGAAATTGGAGACACTGAATGAGGTTAAAATTACATGTGGTCTTGAGCGTTGCATGTCCTTTCCTTGAGAAATTTGAGGTTCTTTAAATGACTTCCTACTTAATGTTAATATAAATTCTGAAATGGTCTAGCTTTGCTACTGTAAAAGTTGGTTCACATAATACCGTGAGATATAATTCTCTTTGCATCAATTGTACTGAAAACTCCAGTATTCTTCAACATTGTGAAAGAATCACACATAGGTATATTGAGCAATTGGGAAGTCTTTATTATACAAACTTTAGAACTAAAAACTTTCAGACAATAGTTGATTAATGCTACTATCCCTAATCCACAACACAAATGGATTTGGGTATAACCATAATCTTTTCTTTTTATCTTGTATTTTAAGGAAGGGTCTAGAGGGTGTTCAGGGTCTCAATACTGGTTCAAACTCATAGTGATCTTCCTGATAGTGATCCCAAGAGCTGGGATTACAGGTGGGCACCACCACACCCAGACTCAACTGCTGTCTCAGCATGCCCCCGCAGCGGGACCAACACGACAGGCCCAAGGATTGAACTCTGAGCCCCTGCTCCTGCTTGCATCACTTCAATCCACTGAGCTATTTGGCTAGCCCTAACCATACCCTTTTGATATCTTAAAGTCATTAAGAAAACTCAGGAGATAAATTTGAACATGTATCATATACATATACTTAAATTTATCTCCTGAATATATATGTCTCCAAGGTCAAACTTGGATGGAAATTAAATAAGAACATTTAATACCAAAATGGTAACTATAGAATGGAATGAGTTTCATCACTGCAAAAATGATCATCTAGTATCTGGGCAACAAATCAAATGACTATCAGATAAAAATCAGGTTGTCTTTTTATTTTTGCCCAGATGCATTCAATTCTGAAATAAATTAAAGAAAGGTCTCTCGGCCTCAGAATTATTGATATATGGAGTCAAATAATCAACTGCGGAGTTCCCCTACTTTACGAGATACCACTTGTATTCTATTTTTCCCTAAGTTGTGACACCAAAACTGTCTGTGACAGAAGGTGGCATTAAAATTGTCCCATGGTTGAGAACTTGGGAGACAAAGTTTAAAAGAGAGGAAAGTACAATCTAACAGCATTGTATCAGGGATGATAGGTAACAAAACCAATGACACTAGAGAGTCATCAATAGGAGAACATGTCATAGTCGAAGCCCAGAGTTTATGAGTATTGATGCCACTCTAATAATAAAACTCAAAGCAAACAACCATAAATGTGGTCAGAAAATAAAGGCTATAAATTTAGAGAATGAAATATAACACTTGAACAAGTAAAAACTAATATGGTGCCAGAAAATAAATTGCAGAAAAAAATGTAACTTCCTCAGAGTTCTTAAAAGAAATTCAATACTTACATTTTGCAGTGGATGATAATCAAGGATGAACAGTGTAAATCAATTATACAGATGTATTAAAACAAAAGATGTGAAGAATTGTAAAAAGTAGAAAACAGAAATAGTTCAAGTGTGTGTTTCTTATTTTCACAGTGGGACACTCAGGCATATTGCATATAGTGGTTATACCAAAAAAATAAATATTATAGATACAGAAAGACTTCAAAAAGAAACAAAAACACACTATGAAGCTTATGTGCACATTCTATCATGCATAAAGCAAAACAGAAAAGAAAGATGAGGCAAGCACTGACAAGTGTTCTACACAGAAAGAAGACTGCATGTTCAATATTGACTATGTTTTCTCTACTGGTAATGTTTTTAATTTATGTATGTGGTACAGGATCTCATTATGTAGTTTGGACTCATAGTGATCCTCCTGTCTCAGCTTCCCCAGCACTGGGATTATAGGCGTGGGCCAACACACCTGGTTTTGGGGGCACAAGGCATGGAGCCTGCACTGCGTATGGTAACAGGGATGGGACCTTGTTTGTTGTGCTTGCCAGGCAAGCGCTTAGAATGCTGAGCTATCTCCCTGGCCCTATACTGGAAATTTAAAAGAGAGGTAAACTCATCTACTGAAATATAAAGACATACTTGGCTAACTAAATCAAAATTGCTCATCTGTGTATTAAACAAATGTCACAAAACTAAGCATAAGTGTCTCAGGTTAAAAGGAAAATACTAAACCATTTAAAATTGCAAGAATAACTTAACCAAGGTGGAATTCTCAGCAAATAACATCGAATAAACTAAAGGTAATTGAATTTATAATTAACATAAATAGAAAAATGTGCTATGTCTATAATATGAATCCTTAAAATACCACAATGTCATGAAATGCATTTAGATTCCTTTTCATATATTTAAAATGTGTTGTTTTATTTTTACATATTTGTATTAATTTAAAAAAAACTAGACTTTTTCATGTTTTGACCTTCTCCTTCCTAATAAACACTATAAAGACATTCAACATGGAAATTTAGTTGAAATTCTGTTCCACAAATTCCAATAAAACTTCCATTATGTAATGTAATGTGATTATTGAAACTGTATTGAAAGACTGAAAGAAAAACTCATGTATATCTTAAAAACAATGGCTGTATAAATCAAGTATATGAAAACTAGAAATTATTAAGATCACTTAACAATGGATATTGAGGCTGCCCTTAAAGTAATATACTCTAACTAACTTGTAGGCTTCAAAACACATGCACACATTACCCACACCCATTTACATACTTCTTTCTGATGGATTAAGCATAAAGCAGCTACTTAAATATATATTCAATTAATATTTTTAACCTGTAGTAGAGAGATTTTATCAGTTCAAGTGAAATTTTAAATTTTTCTAAAAGTATCATTGCTCTTTGATTTGTATTTGATGAGAGAGAGAGAGTGAGACAGAGCAAGACAAAGACAGAGATAGACAGAAAAAAGTTAAATTTGATTAACACATGTCTTACTTTGATTTGGTCTCAAATGGCCAATACAAATATACAAGCAAAAATAAATTAGTAATTCAAGGTAATAATAAAACAGAGGAAGCAAATCTATGATTTAAAAAGGGCTCCAAACCCTTCCTCAGCCCCTGTTGGCAGCCTCAGTCTACTCTTAGAAGATTTTAACCTATGTCCCAGGGTGATCATGAATCCGAGTCCCACTATCCTTACCAAAACATGTCTCCAGACATGGACACTCTTAGCGTATTCCTACTGCATTAGTTTAATAGACTTTCAAATACCCCTGACCTGAAGTCTTGATTTCTTAGAGAGGTATAAATATACAATCACAATCAGTATATATAGTGTTACTTTCGTATACCTACCTCCTAAGCTTTTATATCATTCTGGTACATTCTAACTTCATACATTTAAATTATCTTGAGCTTCAGATCTACAAAATAGAGGACAGATTCAAGTCCTGATCCCCTTTTGAAAAAGATTTAATGACACAAACATCACAAAAATGTAAGTATCTTTATTTAAAGTATTCCTTTAAAAAATATTGCTTCAGAAATTGAAAACTTCAGGCTTGGACAACAAAGAGAGGGCAAGGAGAAAAGCTGGGAAACATGCCAGGGGCAAAGCCAGACAGCTACATACACAAAATGGGTAAGGAAATGATCCTTAGAAACATCATAAGGTTTGTGAAGCTAGCAGTTAATTAGTAGGATTCTAACCCTGACTAACTATACATGCTGATACCTGAGAACCAAGCAACTGCCCTGAAGATAGCAATGGGTAATAGAAAATCACGCTTGGATTGCCTGTCATTCTGGTCTGCTAAACATGTACTTCTTGTTATGACATACCACTTGTTACCATACTGTCTCTCAAGCAAATGTTTATTTGCTGCTTTTTTAAAAAGTAGGTAACAAATGAAAAAAAAAAAAAAAAGACAGAAGGGGAAAAATGTCACAGGACTATCCTGCTGCAATGCTGTATATGGTTAGATCTCTAAATTTCTGTGTAAAACTATGCAATTATTTATTTATATTCTTTAAATATTTTTCATTTTTTAAATTTTTATCTCCATATTCTGTAGAGACTTAAAGTTTAACATATCAATACTTGATGAAAAATACCTGTTCCGTGTTATGCCTAAGATGTTTGATGTTCAGACAGATAGTGAAGTTACACCCAACTGCATATACTGTAGGGCAACAATAAGCTATTCTTCTGGAGGGTTAACAACCTCAGTTTGCAGACCAAAAGTTAGAGAAATAGGAGGGCTGCAAGGACAGTCAGCATTTTGATCCTAGTCTTTCAAGGTCAGCGAAGTCTCAGGACATAGGAAAACTTGTACTGTAACACCATGTAACTCAATTGTGTCCCAAATTTTCTGATCAAGGAGATTATGGGGCCACAGAGCAATGTGATCGATGATGTAGAGTGTTCCTAAGGAGAGTCACATGGAGATAAAATGTTTTATCAGACTTTCACAAAGTGTAAAACAGTCAAGCAATGGCCGTGACTCATCCACATGACTGACACTGACAAAAGATCTGCAAACTGAAGTACAGGGTTACAGGATAAATCCTGAGGGGACTTGACTGACCTTATCAGCTACAAAAGATATATTTCTTGTTATATAGGTCTTGCTTTATCTTGGTCTTGGCCATCCAGCAGAAAAGTATAAAAATGAGATATATAAAGAAAAGCCATAGTAATATGCTGAGCTGTGAAAGATTCAAGTCAACAACTTCTGCGGATAACCTACTACTATTGTGGACTGCTGGACTTTGGTGTATTGTGTTGCTGAATTCACACACTTTCAGTATCTGGATGCCAATGGAATTCCCGTATCTGACAGGACTATACAAAAAAAGGAGATACAAAGGAAAGTCCATTCTGTATCTATATACAGTATCATTAGGATAGATATACATCTACTTTTGCTTAAATCAATGAGAAGATTTGTACTAATAGTGTTTGGACATGATACCCTGTATTTTATAATATGGATGACCATTAAGAAGATAACAATGTACAAGGTATTAACTATTGAAACTGTCCTATTAATCAGCTTTAAAACTGTCTTCTTTCTATTTGTCTCTCAATAAAATAAAATTTTAAGAAAATATTTAATATTACTAAAATAATGTAACATTAGATTTATTTGATAAAAAGGGGTCTTTAAGCTCTTAAACTCCACCTACTTACTGAAGCTAACATCTTTGGACAAATAGAAGTTAATATTAATGATAAAATAGTTATGCCAAATGTTACCTTTTTCACTTCTACAACTTTTTAAGCTACTTTTCAATATTCCACTCATAGTTTAGCTTAATTTATGTAAAATGGTTATAAAAGTTAAACACGCAGCAATGCCTTGCTAATGTTCTTTTTTATCTTACTTTCAAAACAGTATAATTTGTCAATAAGCAAAACTAACCTTTTTTTTTTTTTTTTTTTTTTGTCCCCAGCAGATCAGTCAGGGTCAGACTGTTGATCCCTTGCTAGCTAGAATGAACTTTTCTATATCAGCTTAAAGCAGTTATAGGATGTACTGTCATCCATTCTGTATCCCTTAAAGTTAAGGGATCAATGTTTTCATGGAAGTGAGTTAGGATAGGAGAACTAAAACAGAGAAGAGACAAGAACAACTGTCACTAAAAACATTGTACTCTTATGATTTTATTTGATTGGTCTCAAGAGGAAATAATTGGAGCCAGGGAAATGGCTTAGTGGAATAAGCACTTCCCTGGCAAGTGTAAGGGCCTGAGTTCAATCCGTTTCCACCACAAAAAAAAAAAAAAAAAAAAGAAGAAGAAATAATAATTTTGGCAACTAAAAAAATAAAAGTTTATACCCTCAAATAGCATGGTCTCTAAGTGGCTTATGTATTAAAATTAGAAGAGACTAGGAGTATATTCTAGAGTAGGAAGAAGCCAGTTCCAATGCAGTTCCCTTTCAGCGTTCTCTCTCAGGTGGACACATGTGAGCTTTTTCTACAACAGGCCAGATTTCAAATGTTTTAAACTTGGCATGAATGCTGATCACTGGTACAATTTAAGTCTATGTTGTGGAACAAGCATTGTTATGGACAATATATAAACAAATGACAAGGATTCTATTCCAATAAAGCTTTATTGGAAATGTGAATTGTCCATCATTTTCATATGCTACAAATATTGCTCCTTTAAAAAAAATGTCCTCCTCTGTTTTAAAATAGAAACACAATTTTTAGTTCTTGGTCTCCCCCATTTAGATTCCTCCCACAAAAGAATATAAATAAAAACTTACAGTTGTAGTTCCTAAATCCTGCACAAAATACTGCAAATATATGTAGAAGTGGACCTATTGTAAAGGGATCTTACTGTTCAAGCTCATGACTCTGGAACCTCAGTGAACCCAGTACCATCTCAGACAAGATAAGAGCCTATCACTCCATTGGTTTGTCAATGGATCCTAAAAAATATTGCCCTATGCTCTTTACTGCTGAAATGTACCTGATTTCTCTACCAGTTCTACTTCCATACTTAGAAATCTCATTCTTCTGTGGGGGGAAAATGCTAAAATTCTAAAGGAAAAAAATCCATTAAGCTATGCTATCTCTCCCTATGTGAAATTGTGAAGATGATTTCCTCTCAACAACTATACCTAGAAAATGGAAGTTTTAATGGGATAGATGAGAGAATGAAAGCCTCTTTTTAGATAATAGATGCTTACCAAGAAAGCCTGTATAGGCTTTGAAAGGTAGGGTGCAGTTCAGCCAGAGGTTAGATCAAGGTGAGGCGCTGGATAAGAGACAGTAGGGGTGAGGCAGATCAAGGTAGGGGGAACAGAAGTAGATGTGCGGGCAGACAATTATAAGCAAAATCTATATCATAGTTTACCCCATAATATTTCCTGATTTAATACTATGATTAAATCTGCATAAAGCAAAGACATTTGAAGAAAGGAAAGGAAGAAATGAAAAGAATCATTTCCATTTCTCTTCACATTACTGAGAAGAAAAGTAATTTAGGCTGTTTAGGCCAAGAATGCAATGAGGCACCTTGCTGCATTAGGATGCAGGGTGTAGATAATATGCCCAAAGTGTGAGCCAGGATTTCATAAGGTGGAGATGCTAAGGGAAATTGTTAGTGAGGAAAATGTTAAAAATTTATAAAATGGTACATGATAGCTAATGATAGAGGCTCATTTTATGTGGGGCTAATTACAGTCCTAAGTACTTTAATATTGGTATGATGTCCCAAGAGGAGTTAGCTAGTGGGCACATCATTTGCTCATGACCAAAGAAGCAAGATGCATTTGTGTGTGTGTGTGTGTGTGTGTGTGTGTGTGTGTGTGTGTGTGTGTGTGTAGCATCTCTTAGGGAGTATCCTAATGAAGAATATTATAAATAAATAGTTGTAGTTATAATCATTTAATGACAAAATTTGTCCTATGACAATAAAAATCATTAGACACACCAAACCTAGAAGAAACAAACAAAATTAATAACATGCAATTGTACATATTTAGCAGGTTTAACTGACTATGGGGGATATACACATAAATACTCCACTGAAAAGCTTCTATTTATCAAAGGGATTTTATATTTAAATAATTTGTTTTACTCTTAATAACTCAGGAAACCTAATAAAAACTAATAGCAAATAGTGGCTAAATTATTCTTGCATGCTAATACTTTTGAAAAAGGCAAAACAAATCACTAGTTTTGCATTAAAACTTAGAAAATTTTGATTGCTAAAACAATAGTAATTATAAAAAACAGAAATGCAGCATTTTTATGTGTAAAATAAGTCTTTCATTTCTTTCTATTGTGTCAGTGTGTGTGTGGCCCACTCAGTGTGTTCTTGAGGTGGGGATAGTATGGCATATGGTATTGAGGTGAATCTTTAATTTCTTTTTTTTTTAATACTTTTATTGAGAAGCATTGAGATAGCTTCAAAAACAATTGGCAGTACACTTTCAGTGGTTAATACATTGCATATTGTTGCCTTCTTAGTTGTTTTTCTTCATAATACAAAATCAGACATGATATCCTGTCCACACACACTACTAGAAAACGTCTTTCTATTCATTGAATTAAGAGAAAGTAGCTATATATCTATCCTATTTTGAATATTCAGATACAAAATGGACCTTCATTTGTATGCCCCTTTTTTGATTAGTTTTGTCAGAGAAGGGTATTCTGCTATCATTTAAATATTGTAGATGTATGAATTCAGCAAAATATTCCAATATATTCCATTAGTCCATGATAGTGGTGGGCTTTCTGTAGGACTGGCAATCTCAAAAGTTATTGAGTTGAGCCTTTTATAGTTCAAGATATTAATATGGTTTTACATTTGCACTTCATTTTTATACTTTTCTGCTGAATGCTTAAGACCAAGATAAAGCAAGACCTATATAACAACAAATGTAATGTGCACATCTGTCAAGATCAGTCAAATCTCAGTCAAATACACCACAGTTTGTAGATCCCTTGTCATTGTCAACCATGTGGATGAGTCATGGCCATTGCTTGACCACTTTGCTCTCTACAAAAGCCTGAGAGAATGTTTTCTCTCCATGTGGCTCTCCTTATTCACACTCTACATCATCAGTCTCTTTCCTCTGTGCCCCATAACTTCCTTGATTATAAAATTTGGAACACAACAGAGATACATGATGTTACAGGTTCACCTGTGTCCTGAGTCCTCACTGACCTTGAAAGGTTAGGGTCAAAATATTGGCTGTCCTTGCAGTTCCTTTTTTCCAAATTTTTGGTCTTCAAACTTAGTTTGTTAATGCTTCTGAAAAGAAGCTTATTATTATTACGCTATAACATAGGCAGTTGAGCTTAATCTCAGTATCTGTCTGAACAGAAAACATCTCAGGCAAAACATGAAACAGGTATTTTCCATCAAGCATTGATATGTTAAGCTTTAAGTCCCTAGAGAATATGGAAAAAATTATTAAAAAAAATTAAAAAATAGAAATAAACAACTACATATTATTTAGATATCTAAACATATACAGCATTGTAGCAGGATGGCCCTGTGACATTTTTTCATCTCTCTTGTTTTCATTGATTACCCTGTTTAAAAACAAACATTTAATTTATAGACAATATAGCAGTAATTGGTATGACATGACAAGCAGTACATATTTAGAAAACCAGAATGACAGACCCTCCAAGTGTGACTCTAGTATTACACGTTTCTATCTTCAGTGCAGTTGCTTAGTTCACAGGAATCAGCGTATTTAGTTAGTCATGGTAAGAAGCCAACCAATCAACTGCTAGTTTAAACAACCTGCTAAAGATTCTCAGGATCCTCACCTTAACCATCTTGTGCATATAAATGTATGCTTTGCCCCTGTGAAGTTTCCGAGCTTTTCTCTTTGCCCTCTCTTCCTTGTCAAATCCTTAAGTTCTCGCTTTCCTTATATTCTGTTATACCTTTCTATTTCTTCTTTTGAGTTCTTACATTAGGGAGACCGTATGATATTTACACATGTAGGTCTGTTTTATTTCACTTATGATTACTTCATCAAGTGGCATCCCTTTAAATATAAAGGCTTTGAGTTTATCATTCTTTATAGCTGAGCTCTGTTGTATAAAAATACCACATCTTTTTCATCCATTCTTCAAGTGACAGAAATCTTGGTTGGTGCCAAGATTTTGCTATCACAAATTGTGCTGCTATAAACATAAGTACACCTACATCACTATGATATGATGTTTTCAGTTCCTCTGGGAAAATTCCCAGCAGGGGCATAGCTGATTTGAATGGAATTTCCAGCGCTAGTTTTTCAAGGAGTCTCCACATTTATTCCCATGTTGGTTGTACCATTCTACATTCCCACCAGCACAGAAGAAGTGTTTCTTTTTCCCCACAGCCTCTCCAACACTTTTTGTTGATTAATTTATTTATGATAGCCATTCTTTCTGGGGCGAGATGATATCTCAGTGTTTTAATTTGTATTTCACGGATGGATAAGTATGTGCAGCATTTTTTACATATTTATTCACTTCTTTAATTTCATCTTGACAAGAGTGTGTTAATCTAGCACAACTGCTTCTGGATTGGGTGTTTAAAATTGGGGGCCCCAATGTTTTTTTAAGTTCTATATAAATTCTAGGGAGCTCAGCTTTGAGTACTTATTAGTTAAGATTTTGTCACAATTTGTAACTTCACATTGTTGGTAATTTCTCTTGACATGCAAAAACTTCTCAATAAGAGGAGGTCTCAATTGTTAATTCTTTTCAAGTATTACTGATGCGATTTGTTGTTCATGAACTCTTTGCCTGCACCTATGTCTTCAATAATTCCTCCTAATTTATCTAAAAGGAGATTTAGTGTTTTTGTTCATGCTTTAATCTTTAAGCCACTTTGACTTTTGCATACTGCATGGTAACATTCTTGAGTCAAGTTTCAGTTTATACAATGTAGAGAGCCAGTTTTTCCAGGACCATGTTTCAAAGAGGCTGTCATTCTTAGTAAGCATGTTTGGCCCCTTCGTTGAAGATCAGGTGGCTGACTGTGTTCGCAGAGGCTTCTGCAACTTCTGATATATTACATTGATCCTCAGGTCTATTTTGCTGTCAAGTATCATGCTGATTTTATCACAGTAGCTTTCAAGTCAGGAATTGTAATGCCTCCGCTTGTCTTTGTTGCCCAGGAATGCCTTTGCTCTTCTCGGTCTTTTCTAGATCCTAGTAAATTTTAGGAATGATTTTTCTAGGTCTGTGAGTTAGTCTGTGTTAGTTTGATAGGGATTGCATTAAATCTGTATACCAGCTGTGGAAGTATGGGCATCTTCACGAAGTTGTTTCTTCCTATCCAGGAGCAGGGAATATCTCTCCATTTTCTTTTTTTTTTTTCCATTTATTTTTATTTTATTAAAATACAAATGTCAATCAGACAGTTTCAAGACACCTTAACCATACAGAGTCGATGAATTAATACATTGCAAACTGTTTTCATAACGTTTTGGTACTGTACCAGGTGCATAC